>CAUYLG010039393.1:0-29153 GCA_963573385.1 Cacajao melanocephalus | reverse complement strand
TTCTCGTTTCATTTCATCAAATTGGTCTTCGACCTCTGATATCCTTTCTTCTACTTGATCAATTCGACTGTTGAAACCTGTGCATACTTCACGGAGTTCTCGTATTGTGTTTTTCAGTTCCATTAATTCACTTATATTCCTCTCCAAATTGTCTATTCTCGTTAGGATTTTGTCAAGCCTTTTTTCAAGGTTCTTAATTTCTTTACATTGGGTTAGAACATGTTCTTTTAGCTCACAGAAGTTTCTTATTATCCACTTTCTGAAGCCTAATTCTGTTATTGGAACGCACTCGTTCTCCATCAGGCCTTGTTCCCTTGTTGATGAGGAACTATGATCCCCTGTAGAAGGAGAGGCATTCTGTTTTTGGGTATTTTCAGCCTTTTTACACTGGTTTCTTTCCATCTTTGTGGATTTATCCACCTGTCATCTTTGTAATTGCCAACTTTTGAATTGGGTCTCTGAGTGGACGTCCGACTTGTTGATTCCCCTTGCCGGAATCTGAGCAACCCACTGTGCCAGCTAAAACAGCGGTGTTGAGATGCATGGTGCTTTTCTGCCCAGGAATCTCCGGTCTGGCTTCCCTCTTCAGTTCTGCCTTCCCGGAGCTCCAAACATCAACCAAAAAGGGATTCAGTCCTGTTTACTCTGCACCAAGAACTGCTGCGCCAGAGTGCTGGCAAAACCACCACGCTGGCCACAAGAGTCGTGCTGGTGACCCGTGGGGCTCCTCCACTGGGAATCTCCTGGTCTGTGAGTAACAAAAATTCATCTGAAAGTGTGGTGTCCACTCGTTCTCTGCACTTTCACTGGGGGCTACAATCCTGAGCTGCTAGTAATCGGCCATCTTGGATCTCTCCCTGCCTTAGTTCTTAATGAGTAGATGTTATATGCACTGCTCATTGCTATTGTTTATTCAATGCTGAGTTTGAAGTTACTGAATAATCTGTATGGAACCACTATAGGTGAGCATAGTTTCAAAGAAGTTGAGAAAACTTTAATTCAGTACAACCTGAGGTGGAATCTGTTAAGATGTGTTTCAAATGATGGTGGTAAAAATACGTGTACAGCAGAAAAAGAATTAGTTGAACAAATTCATAAAGGTAGTGAAAAAATAAGATATTTAAAGCCTTGGATCATCACTAGGTACCTTGCAGAAAATATTTCACTTTCATGTGTTATTGAACCAGAATCATCAAGAACAAACAAGTTGCTCTCATGGACTTACTTATCATCAGTTCTCTGAATTTTTATCAGGAATAGAAGCTGGATATCTTGACTTGTGCTACCCCACAGCAGAGCAAGGGCCTGGCAGTGGTAAAAAATATATATTTTTTTGAGCCTCTGGGTCAAAATTGAGATTTTTCCGAATAAGGAAATCTTTACTCAGCTATGATTAGCAAACACTAAATAGCTTTGAAAAATAGCTTTTTTCCACAGAATTGATCATGTTTAAGAAATCCAACCTAAAAATTTGAGGTAAAATAGCACTTACAAGTAAAACTTTATGTGTTCATAAAAACCTGATTCAAAAGTCATGTCAAGCTGCTTTACACACTTACTGTGTTGTAAATTTCAAGCAAGGAAAAAACTCCATTTCCACACAAACTTGAGGGCGCTATTTTCTCCCAGCTCAAACTACCATCTCAGCAATGTTTTTGGTACCTCAACACAAGTGCAAAAGAATTTTTTAAAATAAAAATCTCTGCTTTCATATTTCAAAATTCTTCTTTTGAGGAGCTTCCTCTTAATCTTCAATTAGAAGTGACTAGTCTGAATTCCAATGACATGTTACAGGACAAGAGAAGAATCTAATAGAATCCTGCAAATGTTTTCTAAGAGATGGAATATGGTCAAGTAAAATTGAATGCTTACAGATTGATATCAATTTGGGCAGAACTTAGATCTACTTAAAAAGACATATAAAAACATAAAATATATAAAATTGTATTACACATCAGCATTATCCAATGAACATTTGCAATCATTTTGATGATAAACTAATTTTGAATCCCAATTAAGCAAAAATGTATCCCCTGCAACAAAACTATTCCCTTTTCCTGATTAGTTCACTTGTATTACAGAGATTTTCATTGTTATTATATTTTTAATTTCATCAAAATAATAATTGCCAAAATTTGTTTTCTCTTTTGTTTTGTAAGTACCTAGATAATATATTTGATTTTGTCTATTGGCTGGCACGCCTAAAATATTTACTACCCAGCCTTTACAAAAAAATGTTTTCTGATATCTGCTCTAGCAGATGGTGGAGGGAGCCATTAGATGCAAGGGGACTGTACTTCTAATCACTATGTGGGAGGCTGATCACCAAACATTCAATTGAATCACAACACAAGTGATAAATTAACTCTTATTGTGGTAAGCCATTAACAAGGTTGTAGATTGTTTGTTACAGCAGCCAGTATTTTTACCATGACTAAAACAACCTCTTAATTACATGTTTGCAATTCACATTTCAGGAAATCTCAGAAACCACAAGTGTTTCCAAGAAATATTGTCATTTCAGGAAATGGCTACAGATACATTACCTTAGCAAAGTAAATCAGCATAATATGTTTTTTGTTAATTCAGTCAACATTCTTTTGAAGCACTGTGATTAAGGCAATATGCAAGGTTGATTTGTTACTTTTATTTGAAGTTACAAATTTCCACTTATTTTTAAATTGAGCAATTAAATGTATTTATTAATAGGTCAATAAATTATAGAAGCTCCATGCAATCATTTGTTCAATGAAAGTCTTTACTAAAACAAAGAACATGCATTTTTGCTTTTCTAAAAGAGGAACTTCTCTTTAGAATAATACTAAGCTGTTTTCCACTGGCAAATTAGAAAATAATAAATTTGAAGGTCTGATTTCGACATTACTTTGAAATACACCCCGTGACATTAAGAAAACTCCTAAAATATAATGCAGTCATCAAACTGCCAAAATTTGTCCCAACTGCATGAGGAACTAGAGAAAGCAAAGTACTAAGGAGAGAAATGTTCCCCCATTTTGCATTATAGAGTGAACAATTACCTGAAGTGAAAAGCATTTTTACTTTCTGATTCTAAGTAGAATCAAATCTACAAAATTCAATAATATAAGTGTGGCCCAACTTAAATTTTTTTAAAATCACAATTTAAAAATATTTTCTGGATATCTATGTGACTGTGTATCCCAAATCTCACTCTGATCATCCTAAGCAATATTTTCCAAATGTCCCTGAGCATGAGAATGACTTAGGGTGAGGAGGCAATTGTTAACATGCTGGTTCTCATATCCCAGAATCTGATTAATTAAATATAGTGAGGGACCAAGGATCTGCACTTTCACCAATTCACGTTGTATGTTAAAATGTTCACCTTGGAAGTTAGCATGCATGCTAGATATCAGGAACTGGCTTATTTAGCCTCTTTTCTGCCTTCTTAGACTCCCTTGCAGCTAGGGTTCTATCTGCAAATTAATTCTGTTAACTAGATAACACTTGTGGAAAATATGGAGGACAAAACAGGGTGGAAGCCATCTTTTTGCCCTCTTTTTGGCTATGTCTGCTTTAGCATGGTTATGGGTCATGGATTTTTCTCAAGTGATGTTTTAGTGTGCATGATCCAGTTTTCTATGTGCTAAACAGTGGCTGTTTTAGAAGTAGCAGTAGTTCTTTTTTTCTAGCATAGTTCCAGTTATTACCTACTGTTCTACAATTGTTCCTAGAGGTTCAGAGAGGAAATAAACTTTGAAAATAACTTCCAACTATTTTGTAAGCACCCAATTTCCAATATCATGTCAGTTTCTGTTTAAAGTAGAATGGTTTCTTTTTCTTGAACTAAACTGTGACTAATAAGGAATGTGACACCAATAATAACATGATACAGCAGTGGGCTCTAGAGCAGTACCATCATTTGTACCTCTTCAAACCTATTCTTTTCTCATCATAGAGGAATGGGTTTGTGAGAAAATATTAACAATATCAATCAATTTTCTTGATTGACACTTGGATACCAAGTATGCTTGCCCACTGCTATTCTACCCCATCCCTTGCCCCCTACCACACACATATCAAAGGACAAGGATCGCTGCTTCTCCAGTTGGAGGCAGCCTCAGGCTGGGACCACAACGCCATCCTGGTAGGGCTGGAATCATGTGGTAGTTGAGAGACAGGATGTACCAGACTGTAAATTTCATGAGCACAGATGCTTTTGCTTGTTTTTATTTTTCTCTTCAATGCTGCAGTTACAAAACTCAAAACAATGCCTGACAATCAACTATCATTATATACACATTTAATAAACAGTAAAAATGTTTTGAATGATGAATTAACCTAGGATAATCTAAAGAGGTTATCACTTCTTAGTGAATATGTTAAGGCTTTCATACCTATGTGCTGCCTCAGAAATAGAATGGGATATTAAGACTTTTTAAAAAAGTTTCCAGGGTCCATAAACAAGGATAGGATCTAAATGGTCTGAAACTTTGCCAACCAACACCTACGTTTCTGAATACTATGATTCTTACCTTTATGCTTCTTTGACTGGGTAGACCACTCTGTGACCCCATGTTGTGCTCTCACATGTTTTTCTGAGTTAATATTTGTCTATGACTAGACTCTCAAAATATGCCCTAGAAACAACTCTGCTCTTTCCCATCAGAATACAGAGCCTAGCCTTGCACTTCCTTGGTTTTCTAGGCTCCTTACAAAACTGGGTGCTGAGGTGAAAGTTATGTCTTAGTAATAGAAGCAAAACCTAAGTTATTAAAATTATCACTCACATTTAAAGATGAGTGATCATAAGGTGGCTTAAAGTTGAACCCCAAGGCACTGGGCTGATATTCGGTACATACCCCTTCCTACAGTCAAGATTGGTCCCAGAAATTTTGAACGAGTTGATGACTGGTGGTAGACATCAAGGTGTAAGAGCTATGAGAAGTCAGTTATATAAGTTGAGATAATAAGTTGAGATAAACTCTGCTGAGGGAAATTTTATTTTATTCATTTGTATCACTTCGGACATTCTGTTCACTATCAATGAGTTTCAATTGGCCTGTCATTTCTGCAAGGAATATAAAACTATGTCTTAAACTGAGAGCTGTGGGCTCAGCTTATGTTCAGATGCATGAAAAAAAGGGAATGCTGGAGTCTGCTGGGCCTGGCCTATGACCACTTTAGCCCAGTTTGCATTAGGCATGATAATAATTAAGTAAGCAATTTTCTGAACTCTCCTCCCCTTTTTTTTTCTTTTTTCTTTTTTAAGAATTCTGCCTTGCAACTTTCAGGTGGAGGGGCTTGCAGGTTGCTATTTGGAAGGCAGCAGCTTGTCTCACTGTGTTCTTTTTGTCCTATTGAGTGGACTCAGCGTGGCAGTCCTTTGAAGACAGGGAGAGATCTCTGTTTGTATTCCTTCCATAGAGATGAACACTTACTGAAGGCTCAGCAGAGAATGTAGAAATCAGACTCTTCCGCCAAGCAAGCCAGTTCCCATGGAAAGCTGTGTGAGGCAAGGATCTTATAGGCACCTTCATGTCTTTCACGTTTTGATCCTCTACATCTTTTTATGTTAAATCACAATTTTAAAAGTAGATCTAAATTATACTTAAATGCAAATATTGTGATGCCTGACTAGTACAACCCATGGAGATCTGATATTATCATTGTTGCATTTTAGCCTTTTGGCGATTCTGGCACTAGATGGAAAGTAAAATTCTGAGTTACTCTCATGCTGCATTTCAGTTAGCAACTTTGAATTTGTTTTTTGATACTTGAGTTTTGCTTTTATTTCTAACTTTCCTTAGAACATATAACATCTTATGCCTTGTGTACTTTTTTTTTTCCTACCATTCTTACCATATTTATCATACCATGCCTTGCATTTTAGTCACTTGTAAAGGTTGGTCTTCCCCAAAGTAAAAGTTGCTTGAAGGCAAGGAAGATATTTTCATGTAAGCTCTATAACCATGGGCCATATCCTTTGCCAGAAATCAGATGGTCTGGATACAATTTAAAATCTTTCTACTTAGTGTGAGTCAGCATCCAGGACTTCTGCCTAGTAAGAAATAGTCTAAAAATAAAATAAAAACAACAACAACGACAATCTTTAGCTACTTCCTAGACATCAAAGGTCACTCATATTAGGGGCAGAAAGGATCAGGGACTATCAGTGATAATACTGCTGTACCCTGTCCTTGATCCTGTTTCCAACAGCAGTTTCTAGTTAGTTGGGGGTTCCAGCCAAATTCTCAATCAGAATAGGCAGTTCCCTGTTCTCATTATATCATGATTCATATAGATTTAAAGTTGTTATGTATTCTTAGTAGATTAATATTTTGTCCTGACAGAATGTCTCTTTATCTCAAATAATGCTGTTTTCCTTACAGTCTTACATTGCCTTGTGGTGATACCTTAATTTTTCTTAAAGTGTTTATATTATAGGCCTTTTCTCTACCTTTGGTTTTTAATTCTATTTTTAATGCATGTTTCTGGGAAGCAGCATATACTTGTTTTTTTCCCTTTATACCCAGAGTAATGACTTATTAAGGAATAAAAAAATGATTACTTTTCCCATTTCCCTAGCAATTTAGAACTTTAGAACTTCCATTCACCCTCCCCTCCCATTTTTTGTGTTATTTTTGTTTGTGAAAGGTATCATTCCAGTATCCTCTGACTTTTGTCATTGCTCTGCTATAATATTAAAATAGTCCTATTTCTTTTGGCTGTCTTAATGCTTTCCTCTCATTTTTGTTCTTAAGCAGTTTTACTATGAAGTACCAGTTTTTACTGTTTATTCTGATTGGGTTTGTAGCAGTTCTTGAATCAGTAGCTTGATGTCTTTTGTCAATTTTGGAAAATATTTACTTCTTATTAAAATATTGTCTCTACTTCATTCTCTTCCTTCTTCCCTATGGAAACTCTCTCCATCAGACAATGCTTTTCTCTAGCCTGTTTAGTGCCTTTAACTCTAACTTCCATTTGAACTGATTTTAATATTTATGCTCTCACTTTCTTTTTGTTTGCATTTGCCTACTGTTGTTTCCTTATCCATCAGTCTTCTTTTTAAATAAGAATTTCATTTTTAAAAGTTTATTTATTATACTTTAAGTTCTGGGGTACATGTTTAGGTTTGCTATATAGGTATACACGTGCCATGGTAGTGGTTTGCTGCATCCATCACCCCGTCATCTACATTAGGTATTTTTCCTAATGCTATCCCTCCCCAATCCCCCCACCCCTTGCTATTCCTACCCTGACCCCCCCCACCTGCCAGACCCCAGTATGTGATGTTCTCCCACCAGTGTTCCTGTGTTCTCATTATTCAACACCCACTTATGAGTAAGCACATGTGGAAAAAAAAAGAATTTCATTATTAGTTATTTTGTGCAGGTTACTTATGAGCAATATGAAAGTCTTTTTGCTCTGTTTTCAGGACAGTGTGACAGTTTCTGTCTTTAAATTTTTCATGAACATAGCAAAATAACCTGTATACTTGATTTTATTTCCCCTTTTAACTTTATTGGTTATTTTATCTCACAGCAGCTTCTTGATTCCAGATAGCAAAGCACCTTGGAGTTGTTGAGGAGAGGAAAGAGGCTGCATTAAGGTAGCCATGTTTCCAAAAACCTTTCTAACGTGCCTCTCATATACATCTCATTTAATGCTCCTACAAAACATTTTCAGTGAATTTATTCATTTCCCCTAGATCTGGATTTAGAAAAGATAACCTGCGTAGTACTGCATAGTGGCTCATGCCTATCTTTGGAGATGAGGTAAAGAACTGATACCTAGCCGGATCCAATTTGAAGTCTATTTAAACCTCCTGAACATGAAATGTGGGCAGCGTAAATATACAAACCATATCAGCTGCCTAAGGGCCCCTTATTTCCCTTACCTTGCTACCTTTTTTATTTATTTATTTATTTATTTATTTATTTATTTATTTTTGAGATGGAGTCTTGCTCTGTCACCAGGCTGGAGTGCAATGGCATGATCTTGGCTCACTGCAATCTCAGCTTCCTGGGTTCAAGCAATTCCCCTGCCTCAGCCTCCTGAATAGCTGGGACTATAGGTGCACACCACCACACCTGGCTAATATTTTTTGTATTTTAGTAGAGACAGTGTTTCACCAGATTAGCCAGGATGGTCTTGATCTCCTAACCTCATGATCCGCCTGCCTCAGCCTCCCAAAGTACTGGGATTACAGGCATGAGCCACCACACCCAGTCCCTTACAACCTTTAAAAGAAGCTCACCTTGGCCTTGAAATAATAAAATTCATAATCGGGCATTCCTCATTCCATATTACAGAATAGGCAGAGTAAGATTGAGACTAAAAATTAAATGTGATGTCTGCATTTCAGCTAATGGCTGTCACTGGTTAGCAATTTATATAATCATGTTCTCATTTAACTATTCATTTATGCTTCATAATTTAAATACATTAAAAACTAAATGAAGTATTTCCTGGAGTCCTTTTCTGCTGTGTGAGTATATGTGTAGTTTTTTTAAGCAGAGTCATATTTATGCCCCAAAGTTGTCAGAGCTGACATAAAAACAAAATCACTGCTTTGAACTCCAGGCCTAAAAATGTCAGGGTAGATCCTAGTACACACTATCCTTAATCAAACTTTTCTTTCTTTCTTTCTTCCTGCATTTAGCACAAGTGTCTTCTACAGCTGGTCAAATATTTTCTACAGCCAGCCAAGTGTTTCCTCTCCAGGCCTACATTTTTCCTGGGGGAAAAAAGACATCTCTCCTCAGTTTCAGATACAGCAAAGACACCATGAACTTATCTCAGTTTTATGTTAACCAGTCAAAGGGAAGACAATAATATTTGCTAGGAGTTTTGGTTGCAAGTAACAAAAATTAAGCCAATAATTGGAAGAATTTTGGGAACTCACAGATTCCTTGGAGAGGATGGAGAATCAGGCTTGGAAAACAAGCCAGAATCAGGAAAACTTGGCAGCAAAAAACACAGCCTAATCCTGCCACAGGTAGGTCTAGTTAGAACTCTACATACCACCTCCACTAATGGTCACTCCATAGCCATCGTTAGACTCACAAACTTGCTTCTGGAAATGTAGTGTTTTAACTCTGTTCAGGCTGCTATAACAAAAACACCATAGACTGGGAAATTGGTAAACAACAAAAATTTATTTCTCACAGTTCTTGAGGCTGAGAAGTCTAAGATTAAGGTGCCAATAGATTTGATGTCTGGTGAAAGTTCTATGTTTCATAGATGATGCCTTGTTGCTGTATCCTTACAAGGGAGAGGAGCAAAGAGGGTTTTTGGGCCTCTTTTATAAGGGTATTCATCCCATTAATGAGAGTGGAGCTCTCATGACCTAATTACCTTCTAAAAGTCCTATCTCTTAATATTATCACATTGGAAATTAGGTTCCAGCACATACATTTGGGGAAATGCTAACATAGGGTTAAAATAGTCCCTCTCTTTTTGCCCAGTTCTCTCACAATTCAAAGTCTAAGGTGAGAGAGTCAAAGCGTGTTAAGTCATGTGCCTGCTACTCGAGGCTGAGGGACAGTATCTGACCTCTTCCATTTCTCTAAAGAGAGATTCTGTATTCTCACACAAGAGAGAGGTCTCATAATCATAAGGATGTTCAAATATCAGTCAAATAATTCACTGTGAACAGTCAACAATTTCCCCTTTCATTTCGAGAATTATTCTGGTCTAATTTCACATTACTCTGATTAATCCAGCTGGACTTTCTACACTCCAAAATTAACTGGATACATGATGATAACTTCAATTGTCTATGAACTCTGGTCCCAAAGTAGGGGATGCCTTTTCTATGGTAAACATGTATATGGGAAATCATCTGAATAATTAGAGTTCTTAGAGTTCTCTATCCTCAAAATAATTCTATGACAACATGGCCTTCAGATCTCCAGCATTGACCTTCATGCCTACTATGTAGGAATGCTCAATAAATGTTTCTTGAGTGAATACTAGTAGGGGATACTTTTTATTTGGTATGTAGCTATGCACCAGGCACTATGAAGAGGAATTTATATGTGTTATCTAACTTAAATGTCACAATTATTATCCTTACTTTATAAACGAGGCAACAGATATAATGAGGTTAAGTAACTAGTTCAGTGTCATAGAGCTAATAAGTGGTAAAGTCACCAGAACTGTGGACTATTTAGAGAAAGTCAGGAAATGGGATAATTCCTCAAACTTGATTTACTCTGTGCTACCAAGAAAGGGGTGCTGCCACTTTTATTTTAGTTCAATTGTCTTTGAGCTACATTTTATCAGCAATCTAAATATATCATAAACTAGAAACAGAACAGAAACCAGAAATTGTGTCTCTACCTATTCCATCTATATCTATTTACTTAAACAGTTTATCCAGACCTATATTTTTCCTCTTGGTGAGGTCAGGGAAACTTTTGAAGGGAGCAAATACTACTACCTACAAAACAGACAGGGCTTTGGGACATGGTCAGAGTCTTCGACTTTAGGGAGCAGGAGGAAATAGAACTTTACATCTGTATTTTATTTACAAAGATAGGATTTCCACATGCATATGCCAATTCCTAGACAGAAATGTAACACAGAAAGGAATCCATGAATACTTTTCTTTAAAAAGAAAGGGAAAAAAAGTTGACAATTGCTAATTGGTTAATTAGTGCTTAACTAAAATGACTCCAAATTTGAGTGCTCCCAGATGAGCAGTAGGAAAAGCAAGTAGGAAACAAATGTAATGCCTTGAAGTGAAATGCACATGGCTGTTAGGCAGATAAGCAGCTGGCCTGTTTTCTTGCCCATCCTTTTTTCAGGATGTTTTCCTGAAATAACATGTGAAAATGCATTGAACAAAGGAAATGCCCAATAAATATGAATTCACTTTTCCAACCCTCCTCCATTCCCTGTGTGCAAAGATCTGAGGCCACTCCATTTGTGATCAGAAAGAATGCATGTGTGCATTCATTTGTTCAACAGCTTTTCCTAGGTGTCTGCTACATGTCACATACCATGCTAGGCACTGAGAAATCACAATAAACCAAACAGGCATGGTCCTAGTTCTCAGTGAACTCATGGTCTTGCACAGGAATAGACTTTAAGTAAATGATTACTTAACAACCTTCATAATGTGACTATGTAACAAAGATTAAGGGGCAACCATGCAGAATCTAATGAGTGGAAGAAATTCCAGATCCAGAAATAGCCTCCCTTTTTTTTCGTCTCCCTCCTTCCTCAGACAGGTATGCACACCTGACATTATTGGGCGAGATTTGAAGAGTAGGGTGTGGTGTTGTCAGTGTTTGCATAAATCAGGTTGTACTTGACTGCAGCTCAGACACAGACCAAAGCCTCTAGAAAAACATGTGGTGAGTTTGATTCAGTGTTCCTACTGAGCATGCATGTGTTCAGCCACTTTGAGATTGCCTCATTCCCTGGGGAAGCTCCTGGCAACATACTCTTAGTCAGAATCTCAGGTATCCTAAAATAGGGCAGCAAAGATGTCTGCGATGGCAGATGCTCTTGTTTTAATGTCAGTAAAAGATGATGGGGTTGCATAGTTGCCTCACATTCCCTGTGTCCTTAAATTTCCCTGTAGCTTCGTAGCTAAGCAATTGTTCTTGTCGAGGCACTGAGCTTTGGAAGGTGTTTCTATCATAAAAGTCCAAGTATATTAGTGCTGTCTAATGTTTGAGGACAGCTGAAAATTATTTCATAACAATAATAACTAATGTTTATTAAGCACTTACATGCCAAAAACATTTCACACATGATCTCTTGAAAGAATGATTATCCTACTTCATGAAAACCATTAAACTGCAGTAAGCCAGGACTGGGAGTTTTTAAATGTAGTTCATTCCCCAAGAGCTTAAATATTTCATTTTGAACAGAAGACTTCAAATCTGAATCTCAAACTCATATTTAATTTCAGGGCAATGCTTTTTTGCTGCACCACTTAGGTCAAGTTATTTAACCCTTTGGGTGTTGACTTTTAAAGGGATGAGATAAACTACATCAGCTCTAAGTTCCTTTCCATTTGTGCCGTTTTTCTAATTCAGTCTGATGAATCCTGCCTTCTAAATAGCAGAGTCGTGGTCATGAGTTTAAAATCATGTGCTTACTATATTTAAGGGAATACATTCAAAAAAGACAAAGAGAAGCGTATTTGAATGTTACCTAGACTGAAGCAGTATTTAGTTTCTTTCTCTTTTTTTCAAAAATGTTTTCTAATTCCCCATGGGTATTTTTTCTTCCTGGTTAGATAGAAACTTCAGAAGTGGAACCATAGTCCTTTCCAATGAATCTAAAATGAAATCCTAATGAGGCTACATTATATTTATATAAGAGTGAGAATGGGGAGGGGAATGATTTTCCTTACCACATTTTCGCAAGCTTCTGAAAAATGGCAATTTAGATAAAGTTTGTCAGTCTTCCCACAATGGCTAGAATTCAAACCTCCAGGAAGTTAGAAATGAGTATTGTCCTCTCAACCAGAGCAGAGGACCAAGTTTGATTTTCTGTTTTAGCCTTGACATTTTGTGCAATCATTAAAAAAAGGTCTTTAATATGGCTCTTGCAAATGTCTCTGCCTCCAAATAAAGAAAAATAAAATATTTCATGCCTCACCATAGAGCTGTGAGAACTCATTTTTGTTTGTAAAGTTAATCAAATGATAGGCATGGATACCTGCAAAGTATGGTTTCTCTCTAATTTAAAATTAGCCAGGTTATTGACTGAGGTCTGAGTAATTACTATAACTTGAGTTTGATGGGTAATTTGGTGCCATTCTTCCCTTTGCATTAATTTGGAGCTAGCTGGGAGTTTTAGGGCTTTTCATAGAGACAGTGTCTATATGATTTATTTAAATTCTGACCATGCTTTGTAATTATGTAAATATTTCAATCACCTCTCTTGCTGATTTGACTCTTAAGATGATAGAACACTTTCTATACATAATATTTGGTGAAGTTTCCCGGATCCTATGCATTAAATGCTATGAGAAAATATGTGCTACTGGGAAAGAAGAATGAAGCTGAGTGCTTTTCAATAATTCATCATTCTTCCAAGGTGAAAAATCCAGCACTTACGTTTAGGAGCACTATCCACACACCCAACAATGTTGAAATTGCTTTTGTTCACTGAAATAGCTGGCTGTGTCATCAGATCTTTCATTTATTACGGTGTGCTAAAAGCTGTGTGCCAGCATTCAAGGTAGCTGTCCAACCCCTTGGCCTCTCCACCATGGGAAGTGTACACCTGGATCTTGACTGACGTCATAGTGATCAGCTTGAGGTGGCCTCAAATTTTCGTGTGCAATCCTAAGAGAAAAGAACCCAGAGTTAGCAATTCTAATTATTTCTCATTATGTTAGCCTGTTATCTCCCACCTCCAGGCAAACTCGTTTATCTCCTCAAACTCTCCCTTCTGCTCACTGCAAGACAGCTACAGTGACTTTCTTCTTGTTCCCTCAAACACTATAAGCCAAACACCATTCCCACCCCTTTGGGCAGAACTTTGAATCCTTGAAATACTGCAAGGCTGGTTCCTGGCTTCCTGCTGATCTCAAATAACACTTAAAAGAGACACCTTCCCTGATCACCCTCCTCAAATTACATACCCCGCTCTGCTCCCTTTTCTTCTGTTGAACTCTCTATCTCCTCACCCCGCCTGTTTTATTTTACTTCAATTGATATCATTGTTTGGCATACATTTATTTATCTATCTTTCCCACTTATTATCCTCATTTTTTTCCTCCA
This sequence comes from Cacajao melanocephalus, assembly GCA_963573385.1. Taxonomy (NCBI): domain Eukaryota; kingdom Metazoa; phylum Chordata; class Mammalia; order Primates; family Pitheciidae; genus Cacajao; species Cacajao melanocephalus. The sequence goes on along the minus strand of CAUYLG010039393.1, from coordinate 15,420 downwards.
CAGCAATCGTCTCAACATGAAATTCATTTATTTTATGTGTTTATTGTCTCTTGCCCCCTACTTTATCCTCAGTGCCTATAACAATGAAACAGTTGCACAGTATTTGTTGATTAAGTGCATGATTGAACCATGACTGATAATAGTCTCCATAGCTTAACAAGGTGTGAAATGTCCCTATTACTTAAAACAAAAATCCTAGCTTTTCAGCAAGACAGTTGGGATCTCTTTATAGTCAGGCTCAAAGCTTTTCATATAATCTTAACATCTGCCATATATCTGCCCCTAGCCCATGCAGCATCTTTCTCACTCCTGAGGAGCATGAACTGCTCCCAGGGCTCACTCACCATTCTTCCCACTCTAAGTCTTTGTTCAAGCTGCATTGTGCTTCCTAACGTTTTCCTGATGAAATCTTATCCTTCCCTATTAGCTTACTAGAGCTGCCATACCAAAATACCACAGACTGGTGGCATCAACAAGAGAGATTTATTGTCTCACTGTTCTGCAGGCTATATTTCTGAAATGAGGTGTGTGTCAGTGGGGTTGGTTCTTCCTGAGGGCTGTGAGGAAGAATTTGCTTTATGCTTCTCCTTCCTAGCTTTGGTGTTTCGCTGGCAATCTTTGACATTCCTTGGCTTTTGCCTCATCTTCATGTAGCATTCTCTCAAATTCCCCGTTTTTTAACAGACACCAGTCTTCTGGATCAGGGACCCATTCTACCCAGTAAAACTTCCTGTTAACTAATTGTATCTGCAGTGGCCCTATTTCTAAATAAGGCCACATTCTGAGGCACTGGGCATTAGAACTTCAATATATGGATTTAGGGGGAATTCATATATTGAATTCACCTCAGACACCTTCCTTCAAAGTCTAGAGAAAATATCACCTTCTCTAAAATGCTTTTCTTGATACTTTTAGTTGGAGTTCGTTTTTCTTCTTTGTTCTCATGGTGCTGGATTTATGTCCTTATTTTTCCTTTTACAGTATTAATTTCACTAACTTTTTCATGTACTCTTCAATACCTATGGGTGTGTAGGGGAGAATAACATTTTTTTTCTTCAGCAATAGGATCTTAGTTGGAATGGGCTGCTGTAACAGACAGATCAGCAAGAGGAAAACAGAAGTTAAATTTCACATATACAAGTAGACAACCAGGGAATAAGTAGTCCTCCCAGAGCTGGCTTAGAATTCCAGCTTATACAGCAGCTTCAACAAGGAACAGCAAATTTTAGAGAAGTGATGAGACAAAGGAACAGGCCTTTGAGTTCCAGGGGTGGGAACTTGTGAGTAGAAAAATAAATGGCAGATAAAGGCTCATTAGTACAGCTTGTTCATGTAGATTCCTCTGGTATTATTTCTAGATAATAAAAGTATAAAGTTTTCTTCAGTGATTGACCTATGTTCTCTGTGGTAGAAGGAAGGGGTAGAATACTTTTTGCCTTTGCAGATGTATGTCCTGCTTTTAGACAAATAGAGAGAGAGCAGAGAACTTTCCTGTATTTGTTTCTTCTTAATTGCCTTTAACTCAACAATCCTTCATATTTTGGGGTGACATCGTCTTGTCTCCTACAGATGTTTACTTTGGTCTGGGAACATAATGTAAATAAAGCATATGGAGGCCTCATGGAGGTCCTAGACTAATGAGAATGATTTTCATCTCTTGGAAGATACTCAATAAATTTTGATTGAATTCAATAATTACCCCTCAATTTAGTATATTTTGTGATAAACACATATGAAGGAGCAATGGGATAATGAAGGAAAAATCTTTCCACAGAAGAGATGTTTGCTTTTGTTTGGAGAAATGGTTGAGTATTTGCAACACTAAGTGGGGAACAACAGAGATTTTAAGAAGTTTAGAAGAGGCATGAAAGAACAAGACATGTTTGAGATGTTACAAGTAGTTGAGAACACTTGGAATGTGTTCCAAGTATGGGGAAAGGCATGAGAGGTAATCAACCAGGAGTCATACCATGAATGTCTTTTGGCATAATTAGGAAATCAAATGTGCCTGGATATTGAGCACCGTTTTTCTTGTTCTTTATAAATTTGTCTAAAGTCCCAAAGTTGAGGACAATTTCTCTTAAGAGGTACAACACACACCTCATTAAGTCTTACCAAGAACAGTCCAAAACAGTCTTTTTCCTCTTCTCTTTACCCCTTCTTCTGGCTTACAGAAGAATTCAGTTTGTTAAAGAGGAGGTTAATAGAGGCAGTGAATATTATGCTTAGGGGAAAGTACTTTGCATTTTGCATTCCTTTCCTTCTAAGTCAAGAGGAGAGGGGAAGACTTAGAATGAAGGGAAAGAGAGAGAGAGAGAGAGAGAGAGAGAGAGAGAAAGACAGAGAGAACAAAGAGAATAAGACATTCAGAGAGACTGAGGGTGCCTGCAAAGAGGTAAGGCCAGCATTTCACCCCTGAGTTGATACTTGTTCAGCTGTAGAAACTCTTAGCTTCTTACCAGTAGAGCTGCAAAAATGGAAGGCAGTGAGAGAATCATGTTGTATGTATTTCTTGACCAGAGAATTCTGAAGGTGGGAAGCTGAGTCAAGAGCTACTCTAGGAGTAGGAGTGGCAAGGCTGGAAGCCAAGGTAGCAATGGGGCAGTTTCCTCTCTCGGCATTGTTGTGGCCGAGTGTGCCTCCTAGATGGTCACCAAGAAGAACTGCCTTCAGGGAAAGGTTGCCTCAGGGTCAAGACACAGTGGATTTGTTCCTGGGGCAGAAGGGGTTGCATGGGGATGGGAGCTGTGGAAGGGTCCTAAATAGACTCACCAGAGAATACTTCACCCACTGCATGGATTGTACAATGTGGAAATGTCCCTAAAGAGCCCACAAATGTGCTCCACAAGGAAGCCAGGATTTGAATGCAGCTGCTGGCAGATCACAGGTGGCTAAGAGAGAATTTGATGCAGCCTCATCTGATTAAATAACTACCTCTTTTTTTCTTAGCCTTTTTTTTTTTTTTTACTAGGCCAGATCCTAAAAGCTAAGGGCAAGAAATTGGGAGAGGGAATCAGAGAAAAGAAAAAGAGACCATGCTCCTATATCGCTTCCTTGCTTCAGGAACACCTAGCTTTAAATTGGTTGGTAAACTGAAGTATTAATTTAGACTTACTTAATTAATTTAATTTATTCTACATCTAGCTGTAAAATGATTGTGCCTTCTGATTCAGTAAATTTAATAAGCCTGTTACACAGATATTATCATATAGTGGATGCAGAGTCACTACAGGTTTTAGGTCAAGGAGCCGTGTATTCAAGCTATAATTTAAAAAAACACCAGTAAAATCCTATGCTTTGTTCCTAGCCCAATCATTACTTTCTCACATGCATCAACCCTTCCATCACCTTAATTTTCCCTATTTTTAATATTTACCCCTATAGTGATATTTGCCTCTAAATGCCTCTTTCTCATACTTGCTTGGAAGCTAATGGGGATAGAAATTTCCCTTACCTTTTTCTTTTTTTGCTCTTTTATTCTACCAGTTCATCCATAAAAACTTAATAAAGGGGAAAATTGCATATGTATTTTCTGTGGCTTTACTCTAAATTTCCTGAAAGTGGAGATTATAACCTATTTGTATTTATATTCTTGAATTTATCTAGACTAACACTCAATAGCCATTTGTTGAAATAAAATTAATTTTAAATTCTTTTTAGTGAATTTGAAATCTAATAATTCCCACATGACATCTGCAGCTTCTAGATGTTTCCTGTTGTCTATTTTTCTGCTGGTTCTCATTCATGTTGTCTTATCTTCCCGTGAGCTTGGTTATATCATTGACTGTGTGCAGGACTTTGGTTTGAAAAAACATTCCTAGAAACAATTTGAGGCATAGAATATTATATTACTTTAGGAGAATTTTTGTTTACTTCTGTAGGTACCTGGGGAGATTAAAAAAAAGGATTTTCTTTTTTTTAAGAGGAGTTCTCACTATGTCACCCACACTAGAATACAGTGGTATGATTTTGGTTCACTGCAACCTCAGCCTCCCAGGCTCAACCAATCCTCCCACCACAACCTCCTGAGTAGCTGAGACCACAGGTGCACACCACCATGCCTGGCAATTTAAAAAAAAAATTTTTTTTGTTAGAGACTGGGTTTTGCCACACTGCCCAAGCTGATCTTGAACTCCTAAGCTAAGGTGATCGGTGTGCCTCAGCCTCCCAAAGTGCTGGGACTACAGGCATGAGCCATTGCACTTGGCCAACAAGGATTATTTTAATCTAATTTTAGAGTGAGATTGTTCTGGGTAATCTGGGCCAGGTTACAGCTAGGGAGAAGGCTAGTTTACTTCTGGGTTACCTTTACTCCTGAAGCATAGCCTTTTGAGTCCCAATCCAAGATAAACGTGGTTTACCAAACTCAGTGTTCAGCCCTGTACCCTTTTAAGATTGTGAAAACTCTGGTTAGTCTTAGCAGCCTCATCTGGATCAGCAAATGTTTTCAGGGCAAAACCAGCCCCAATTGCTGAGTTAAAGTCATTAAGGTAGGAGTCCCTTTCTTTTTCCAGTCTTGACCCGATATTCCTCATTGTTCTGATGACCTCAAGTGGATGATTTTTATCTCCTGTCCCTATTTTCTAGTCGTCCTCAGTGGCAGGGTTGCTCCAAATTATGCAGTCCATCATTACTAGATGTTGAAGTCTTGAAAACCACAATGTTGAAAGAACAGACTTGTTGCTTTTTTTCTAACTTTAAAAGAATTACCATTGACTTTGGTGGATTTTAAATTAGCCATAGCAGTAATCCTGGATTGTTGCCTGAGCACTGGATAACATTTTGAAAGCTACCAGGAAATGTTAATGAAATACCACATTCTATACCTCCAGAGTTCAGCCAAGTGTCTCCTCAGTTTTAGACAGATACAGAATATATTCAAACTTTCATGCAAGTCAGTCTTAATTCCCTATGAATCTGTGTCATTTTGACTACAATACAATGTAAGAATTAATCTTGTGGTAATTTAAATTTTTTATAGCACCCACTTATCAAAACAACAGGACCTGTGAAAAAGCAAAAGAGAGATATAGAACAACGAAGCCTGGCAAATCAGACCCTAAGGACAAGACTTCTTTCTGCAATGATTTTAAGATTATTTACCCATGACTACTTATCCAGACATTTATTAGAACCCTGTGGTATGCAGGTATGATAATGGATGCTACAGGCGGGAAGCAAAAATTTAAAAAGAAAGCCATGGTTCCTGTCCTCCCATTACAGTGTCCACGCCTGGCAACTGCTTAATATACTATTACTCTAAAAACTTTGCAAATACAGAGAGAGTGTTTTATTTGTTCTACTGCCCAAACATATTTGCAGTGGGTCAAAAAATGGTAGCTTCATGGTAACAGGGGGTGATCATTTGCTCAGAGTGTAATAAAGAGGGAAAGAGAATGAGAAAGAGTTGGCATGTTGGGAGGATAGTTTTTGGCTGTGCTGGTTGGGATGGGGGCTGGCAAGGGAACTGACAGGTACAGTGACCCTGAGTCCCACCCTCTTTGTAAATATTTTCCCTTTGTGTTGCATGTCTACTTCCAGGATGAGACTCCCTTTCTCCTACCTCACCTCTCTTTTGAGTACGACCAAGCAAAGAACAGTGAGAGTTGTTCTCAGATGAATCAGCAGCTGTCTGTAATGGAGCCAAAATTAAGACACAGCTCTGCTCTCACTAATTTTCTAGATCAGAGGCTTTATTTAAAGGCTGAGGGAGAATTGAAAAATTTCCAACTGAGTAACCTTACTTACTCCCTAGACCCTTTCCAGGAATTGCTAACAATCCTAAATAAAGGAACTACTAAGCCAAGCACATTTTCTTTCTTTCTTTTTTTTTTTTTTTACGAGACACTGGGCTTTATTAGCGGGGAAATGTACATATAGAGTAGTCCAGCAGCGGCAGGATAGGCAAGAGAACTGCAGCCGTTTTGCAGAAACCATGTAGCTTACACAGCATTTTCACTTAGCACTCCCCCTAACAATCTCCACCTGGCAACCTTATTGTTAACCCAAAACAAAAGGCCTTGATTCTCCCGTACAGCAGGTGTTCCACAGGACCATCCAGGGGCTCAGGTGTTCCTTATAGATAAGAAATGACTCCTGATTGGCCATTCCTGAATTCCTTAGCTCAGAATTCCAAACAAATATTCAGATGCACCCACCATACAGCGTCATTCTCAGGGTCTATGTCTATGATTGCTGTCAAATGCACTGATATGGTTTGGCTCTGTGTTCCCACCCAAATTTCGTGTTGAAGTACCTTCACATACTGAAGGTAGGGCCTTGTGGGAAGTGACTGGATTATGGGGGTGGGCTTCCCCCTTGCTGTTCTCACCATAGAGTTCTCGTGAGATCTGATGGTTTAAAAGCCCGGCACTTCCTGCCCGCCGTCTCCTGCCGCCTTGTGAAGAAAGGGCTTGCTTCTCCTTTCCCTTCCACTGTGACTGGAAGTTTCCTGAGGCCTCCCCAGCCATATGGAACTGTGAGTCAATTAAATATCTTTTCTTTATAAGTTACCCAGTCGTAGGTAGTTATTTTTAGCAGTGTGAAAACAGACTACCATACATATGGGCGCCAAGTTGACAAGAGGTAGACTGCTGTGGCTTCGAAATGTGTCAAATTGGCCAGGCTGAAATACAGTGCCTAGACTTCCCTTTCCTATGTTTCTGTTCAGGTGCACCACAGGATAGACTCTTGGGGGATTTGAAGGCTGGAAGTGAAGCAGCAGCCATTATGTAGGGTTGTCATTTACCTGCCAGCTCACCTTGTGGTGAGAGGCAGCAGCTGCATCTGCAATTGCGGCACCTTTCCCTGGATCTTTCTTTAGTTTTTCTGACTCCTGGGCATGTATGTGTGTTTAGCTACCTTACAGAAGAAACTGGCTTCTGCAGGACACCTATACCATTAAGGTCAGAGGCAGCAGGAACTGACACAGGTTTCAGCTGGCTTTGTAAACTCCGGATTGGGCTTGTGGGTTCCAGCTTGTTTCTCCTGTTCCTCACTTTCCTCCTGCCTTTCCCTCTTAATTGCCTCTCCAGCATCAGACTGGAAGACAAGAGCCTCGCAGAAACTGTTAACCAACTCCCACAATTGTGAGAGGTCCAATTCCTGTAACAAATCTCATCTTCTCTTTCTTTGATAGAACCCTAATATGGTAAATTATAAAAACTAATATGCTATTTAAAAAATTTATAATAATACACGGCAATTTTTGCTAACATTATAAGTTATTTTACTGTGAAAGCTTCTTGTTTGATAAAGGCATGGTACTCCTATAATTAAATGTGCGAGCACATAGAAACCCTGGTATTCTGTCTTGAAAAATAATTATATTTGAATTTAGCATAATTTGAAGTTTTATTTCCTTGGACATTATAATCAAACCTTTTCAATTTATAAAAGAGAAAGGTAAATATGGCTAAAAACTAATTGGCCCAATAGCTAGCGTATACCTTTTATTTTTTATTGTACCTTAGGTTCTGGTGTACATGTGCAGATCATGCAGGATTGTTGCATAGGTACACATATGGCAATGTGGTTTGCTGCCTCCATCCCCCACACCCTGCCCCCGTCACCTACATCTGGCGTTTCTCCCCCCATGTTATCCCTCCCACCCCCACCCACACCCCCACCCCCATACTGTCCCTCCCTTGGCCCCCCCCACAGACCCCAGTGTGTGATACTCCCCTCCCTGTGTCCTTATGTTCTCATTGTTCATCACCTGCCTATGAATGAGAACATGCAGTGTTTGATTTTCTGTCCTTGTGTCAGTTTGCTGAGGATCATGGTTTCCAGATACATCCATGTCCCTACAAAGGACACAAACTCACCATTTTTTATGGCTGCATAGTATTCCATGGTGTATATGTGCCACATTTTCCTTGTCCAGTCTATCGTTGATAGGCGTTTGGGTTGGATCCAGGTCTTTGCTATTGTAAACAGTCCCGCTATGAACATATGTGTGCATGTGTCTTTATAACAGAATGATTTACAATCCTCTGGGTATATACCCAGTAATGGGATTGCTGGGTCAAATGGAATTTCTATTTCTAGGTCTTTGAGGAATTGCCACACTATCTTCTATAATGGTTGAACCAGTTTACACTCCCAACAGTGTAAAAGTGTTCCTATTTCTCCACATCCTCTCTAGCATCTGTTGTCTCCAGATTTTTTAATGATCACCATTCTAACTGGCGTGAGATGGTATCTCAATGCGGTTTTGATTTGCATTTCTCTAATCAGTGATGATGAGCATTTTTTCATACATTTGTTGGCCTCATGTATGTCTTGTGAATAGTGTCTCTTCATATCCTTTGCCCACTTTTGGATGGGTTTGTTAGTTTTTTTTCTTGTAAATCTGTTTTAGTTCTTTGTAGATTTTGGATATTAGCCCTTTGTCAGATGGGTAGATTGCAAAAATTTTTCCCCATTTTGTTGGTTTGCTGGTTCACTCTAATGAAGGTTTGTTTTGCTGTAGAGAAGCTCTGGAGTTTAGGTCCCATTTGTCTATTTTGGCTTGTGTTGCCATTGCTTTTGGTGTTTTAGTCATAAAGTCCTTGCCTATGCCTATGTCCTGAATGGTTTTGCCTAGGTTTTCTTCCACGGTTTTTATGGTGTTAGGTCTTATGTTTAAGTCTTTAATCCATCTGGAGTTAATTTTAGTGTAAGGTGTCAGGAAGGGGTCCAGTTTCTGCTTTCTGCACACTGCTAGCCAGTTTTCCCAACACCATTTATTAAACAGGGACTCCTTTCCCCATTGCTTGTTTTTGTCAGGTTTGTCAAAGATCAGATGGTTGTAGATGTGTGGCATTGCCTTCGAGGCCTCTGTTCTGTTTCATTGGTACACATCTCTGTTTTGGTAGCAGTACCATGCTGTTTTGATTACTGTAGCTTTGCAGTATAGTTTGAAATCAGGTAGCGTGATGCCTCCAGTTTTGTTCTTTTTGCTTAGGATTGTCTTGGCTATGTGGGCTCTCTTTTGGTTCCATATGAAGTTTAAGGTGGTTTTTTCCAGTTCTGTGAAGAAGGTCATTGGTAGCTTGATGGGGATAGGGTGGAATGTATAAATTACTTCGGGCAGTATGGCCATTTTCATGATATTGATTCTTTCTAACCATGAGGATGGAATGTTTCTCCATCTGTTTGTGTCCTCTGTTATTTCCTCGAGCAGTGGTTTGTAGTTCTCCTTGAAGAGGTCCTTTACATCCTTTGTTAGTTGTATTCCTAGGTATTTTATTCTCTTTGTAGCAATTGTGAATGGGAGTTTTCTCATGATTTGGCTCTCTGTTAGTCTGTTATTGGTGTATAGAAATGCTTGTGATTTCTGCACATTGATTTTATATCCTGAGACTTTGCTGAAGTTGCTTATCAGTTTAAGGAGATTTTGGGCTGAGATGACAGCGTCTTCTAAATATACAATCATGTCATCTGCAAATAGAGACAATTTGACTTCCACCTTTCCTAATTGAATACCCTTTATTTATTTTTTTTTCTTGCCTAATTTCTCTGGCTGGAACTTTCAATACTATATTGAATAGGAGTGGTAAGAGAGGGCATCCTTGTCCAGTGCCAGATTTCAAAGGGAATGCTTCCAGTTTTTGCCCATTCAGTATGATATTGCCTGTATGCTTCTCATAAATAGCTTTCATCATTTCAAGATATGTTCCTTCAATACCTAGTTTATTCAGAGTTTTTAGCATAAAGGGCTGTTGAATTTCATGGAAGGCCTTCTCTGCATCTATTGAGATCATCATGTGGTTTTTGTCTTTGGTTCTGTTTAGGCAGTGGATTACATTTATACACTTGCTTATGTTGAACCAGCCTTGCATCCTCGGAATGAAGCCTACTTGATCGTGATGGATAAGCTTTTTGATGTGCTGTTGCAATCAGTTTACCAGTATTTTATTGAAGATTTTTGCATCTATGTTCATCATGGATATTGGCCGGAAGTTTTCTTTTCTCATTGAGTCTCTGCCGGGTTTTGGTATCAGGATGATGTTGGTCTCATAAAATGATTTGGAAAGGATTCCCTCTTTTTGTATTGCTTGAAATAGTTTCAGAAGGAATGGTACCAGCTCCTCTTTGTACATCTGGTAGAATTCAGCTATGAACCCATCTGGACCTCGACTTTTTTTGGTTAGTATGCTATTAATTGCTGCCTCAACTTCAGCCCTTGTTATTGGTCTGTTCAAGGTTTCAACTTCTTCCTGGTTTAGGCTTGGGAGGGTTCAAGTGTCCAGAAATTTATGCATTTCTTCCAGTTTTACTGGTTTATGTGTGTAGAGTTGTTTGTAGTAATCTCTGATGGTAGTTTGTATTTCTGTGGAATCAGTGGTGATATCCCCTTTATCATTTTTTATTGCATCTATTTGATTCCTCCCCCTTTTCTTTTTTATTAATCTGGCTAGTGGTCTATTTTGTTGATTATTTCAAAAAACCAGCTCCTGGGTTTATTGATTTTTTGAAGGGTTTTTTTCTTTTTTTTTTTTTTTTTGTCTCTGTCTCCTTCAGTTCTGCTCTGATCTTAGCTATTTCTTGCCTTCTGGTATCTTTTCAGTGTTTTTTATCTTGCTCCTCTAGCTCATTCAATTTTGATGATAGGGTGTCAATTTTAGATCTTTGTTTGCTTCTCATTTGGGCATGTACTGCTATAAATTTCCTTCCAGATACTGCTTTAAATGTGTCCCAGAGATTCTGATATGTTGTGTCTTCGTTCTTGTTGGTTTCAAATAACATCTTTATTTCTGCCTTCATTTCATTATTTATCCAGTCGACATTCAGGAGCCTCTTGTTCAGTTTCTATGAAGTTGTGCAGTTCTGAGTCAGTTTCTTAACACTGAGTTCTAATTTGATTACCCTGTGGTCTGACAGACTGTTAGTTTGTCATGATTTCCGTTCTTTTGCATTTGCTGAGGAGTGATTTACTTCCAATTAGGTGGTCAATTTTAGAGTAGGTGTGATTTGGTGCTGAGAAGAACGTATATTCTGTGGATTTGGGGTGGAGATTTTTGCAGATATCTAATAGGTCTACTTGGTCCAGATCTGAGTTCAAGTACTGGATATCCTTGTTAATTTTCTGTCTCTTTGATCTGTCTAATATTGACAGCGGAGTGTTAAAGTCTCCCACCATTATTGTGTGGGAGTCTAAATCTCTTTGTAGGTTAAGAACTTGCTTTATGTACCCGGGTGCTCCTATATTGGGTGCATATATATTTAGGATCATTAGCTCTTCTTGATGCATTGGTCCTTTTACCATTATGTAATGCCCTTCTTTGTCTCTTTTGATCTTTGTTGGTTTAACGTTCATTTTATCAGAGACTAGGACTGCAACACCTGCTTTTTTTTGCTCTCCATTTGCTTGATAAATCTTCCTCTATCCCCTTGTTGTGAGCCTATGTGTATCCTTGCACATGAGATGGGTTTCCTGAATACGGCACACTGATGGGTCTTGACTTTTTATCCCATTTGCCAGTCTGTGTCTTTTGATTGGGGCATTTAGTCAATTTATATTTAAGGTTAATATTGTTATGTGTGAGTTTGATCCTGCCATTTTGATGCTAGCTGGATGTTTTGCCTGTTAGTTGATGCATCTTCTTCATTGTGACGATGGTCTTTACTGTTTGGTACATTGTTGGAGTGGCTGGTACTGCTTGTTCCTTTCTATGTTTAGTGCTTCATTCAGGAGCTCTTGTAAGGCAGGCCTGGTGGTGACAAAATCTCTCAACAATTGCTTGTTTTTAAAGGATTTTCTTTCTCCTTCGCTTATGAAGCTTGGTTTGGCTGGATATGAAATTCTAGGGTGAAAGTTCTTTTCCTTAAGGATGTTGAATATTGGCCCCTACTTTCTTCTGGCTTGTAGGGGTTCCGCCCAGAGATTCGCTATGAGTCTGATAAGCTTCCCTTTGTGGGTAACCCGACCTTTCTCTCTGGCTGCCCTTAGCACTTTTTCCATCATTTCAACTCTGGTGAATTTGACGATTATGTGTCTCGGGGTTGCTCTTCTTGAGGAATATCTTTGTGGTGTTCTCTGTATTTCCTGGACTTGAATGTTGGCCTACCTTGCTAGGTTGGGGAAGTTCTCCTGGAAAATATCCTGAAGAGTGTTTTCCAGCTTGGATTCATTCCCTCTGTCACATTCAGGTACACCTATCAGATGCAGATTAGGTCTTTTCACATAATCCCATATTTCTTGGAGGCTTTGTTCATTTCTTTTCACTCTTTTTTCTCTAATCTTGCCTTCTCGTTTCATTTCATTGAGTTGATCTTCAATCTCTGATATCCTTTCTTCTGCTTGGTCGATTCAGCTATTGAAACCTGTGTATGCTTCACGAAGTTCTCGTGCTGTGGTTTTCAGCTCCATCAAGTTGTTTATATTCTTCTCTAAGCTGTTTATTCTAGTTAGCATCTCATATAACCGTTTTTCTAGGTTCTTAGTTTCTTTGCATTGGGTTAGCACATGTTCTTTTAGCTCTGGGAAGTTTGTTATTACCCACCTTCTGAAGCCCATTTCTGTCAATTCATCAAATTAATTTTCCATCTTTGATCCCTAGCTGGTGAGGAGTTGTGATTCCTTGGAGGAAGAGAGGTTTTCTGGTTTTTGGTGTTTTCATCCTTTTTGCACTGGTTTCTTCCCATCTTAATGGCTTTATCTACCTGTGGTCTTCATAGTTTTTGTTCATGTTGAAGCTATTTCTTTCTTTTTCTTAGTTTTCTTTCTAATAGTTGGGCCCCTCTGCTGCAGAACTGCTGAAAGTCCACTCCAGACCCTGCTTCCCTGAGGATCACCCACGGGGGCTGCAGAACAGACAGCGAGTGTTGCTGCCGGTTTCTTCTGTTATCTTCATCCCAGAAGGGTACCTGCCAGATGTCAGCCTGAGCTCTCCTTTATGAGATGTCTTTTCGGGTACACAGGGGTCGAGGAGCTGCTTTAGGAGACAGTCTGTCCCTTATAGGAGCTCAAGTGCTGTGCTGGAAGCTCCATTGTTCCATGCAGAGATGCTGGGCAGGTAACTTTAAGTCTGGTGCAGCGGAACTCATCACCACCTCTTTTCCCAGGTGCTCTGTCCTAGGAAGGTCACTTTATTTAAAAGTTCCTGAGGTGCTGCTGCTTTTTTTCATAGATACCCTGCCCCACACAGAGTAGTTTAGTCACAGTCTGCCAGCAGAGGTGCTGCTGAGCTGCCGCAGGCTCTGTCCAGCTTCTGCGTGAACTGCCTTGGTAGTGGTGGTTGCCTTTCCCCCTACTGAGCTGGACCATCTTGGTTCCAACTGCACTTGTTGTGAAACTCTCAATCCAGAGCGTTTGAGATTGCTTGTCTTGTGGGGGTGGTACCCGCCAAGCCAGATTGCCTCGCTCCCTGTCTCTGCCCCTCCCTTTCAGTTGAATGGGTGCCTCTGTCTCCCAGGCGTTCCTGGAGCCAGTTGAAATGGCAGCCCAGATTTGTGTGAGAGTCTGTGGGCCAATCCAGCACCAGCTGAAACTGCCGTGCTGAAAACTCGTAGTGCTTTTCAGCCCGGGAATCTCCTGGTCTGTGGGCCATGAAAACCTGTTTGGAAATGCAGTGGGTACTTGCCCTCTGTATTGTCCTTGCTGGGAACTGCACTCCGGAGCTGTTCCTATTCAGCCATCTTGGATCAACTCCGAGATCACGTCTTTTATGTGAACATGATGGAGCTGGAGGCTATCATCCTTAGAAAACTAACACAGGAACAGAAAACCAAAGACTGCATGTTCTCACTTGTAAGTGGTAGCTAAATGATGTTACCTATACAAGAAACCTTCACATGTACCCCCAAACCTAAAATAAAAGTAAACAACAACAACAAAAAAGACTTATGGGACATCATCAAGTGAATGAATCTCCATATAACAGAAATTCCCAAGACAGAAAAAGGCCCACAAAGCATATTTAAAAAAAAAAATAATGACTGGGGGGAAGATCCCAGATGGCTGATTAGGAGCAGCTCAGGATTGCAGCTCTCGGTGAAAGCACAGAGGGTGAGTGGATGCCGCATTTCCAGATGGATTTTTATTGCCCACAGTCTAGGAGATTCCCAGGCAGAGGAGCCCCACGGGTCGCCAGTGCGGCTCTTTTGGCCAGCGCGGCTGTTTTGCCAGCGCCCCGGCGCGGCGGTTTGCCATACAAAACACACTAGTCTGGGTCTCCCTTCTAGCTGGCAAGTGGAGCTTCGGGAAGGCGGAATCGTCCATTCATCTGATTAAAAAGGGGTCTGAAACAGGGAGCCAGGCCAGGAGATTCCAGGGCAAAAAAGCGCCATGAATATCAGCGCCAATGTTTCAGCCGGCACAGTGGGTCGCCGCACGGGAAATCACACAGAACCAGGCACCTTTTCATCAGGCGACTGGAACACCTGGGAGAGAGTCGATCGTTCAACTAAACAAAAAAGGCTCTGAGGCAGGGAGCCAGGTGATCAGGCTTGGCTGGTCCCACACCTACAAAACAAAACAAAAAAACAAAACAAAACAAAACAAAAAACAGCAATTGGAAATGCTCTGGGTTGAGAGTTTCACAGCAAGCACAGCTGAACCCGGGACGGTCCAGCTTTTGGGGGAGGGGCGTCCGCCGTTACCGAGGCACTCCACCACTACAGAGGCAGTCCGCCATTGCTGAGGCAGCTTGCCGTTGCCGAGGCAACCCGCCATTACAGAGAGTCCATCATTACAGAGGTGAGCCACAACTGCTGAGGCAGTTCTAACTACACCCATATGAACAGGACTGCAAGGAAGTTCACATGGCAGCTGGGCGGAGCCCACAGCAGCTCAGCAAAGCCTCGGCAGGCAGACAGTGACTAGGCTACCTCCTTGCTGGGCAGGGCAGCCCTGAAAAAAAGGCAGCCACACAACGGAAACTCATAAATAAAGTCCTAACTCCCTGGGAAAAAAAAAAGGGGTTTATGAGTTCTGCTGCAGCAGACTTAAACGTACCTGCCCAGCAGCTCTGAATGAACAACGGAGCTCACAGTTCAGCACTTGAGCTCCTGTAAAGGACAGGCTGTCTCCTCAAGCAGCTCCCTGACCCCCATATATCCAAAGAGTCACCTCATAAAAGAGAGATCAGACTGACATTTGGCGGGTATCCTTCTGGGACAAAGATAGCAGAAGAAGAAACTGGTAGCTACCCTTACTGTTCTGCAGCTGCTGCAGGCAATCCCCAGGCAAGCAGGGCCTGGAGTAGACCTCAGCAGTCCTACAGCAGAGGGGACAGACTGTTAGAAGGAAAACTAAGAAACAGTAATAACTTGATCATCAACAAACCAGATGTTCACTCAGAGACCCAATCTGAAAGTCAGCAACTACAAAGATGACAGGTGGATAAATCCACAACGATGGGAAGAAACCAGCACAAAAAGGATGAAAACACCTGAAACCACAACACCTCTCCTCCTACGAGGGATCACAACTCC
>CAUYLG010039390.1:0-54912 GCA_963573385.1 Cacajao melanocephalus | reverse complement strand
CTGCTTGCTAATTTTTCCCGTTTCTAAAGGTGATAAGAAATACCACAAAACTTTGTTGTTTAATTTTTAATTTTTTTTTTTTTTTTTTTTTTTTTTGAGATGGAGTTTCACTCTTGTTGCCAGGTTTGAGTGCGGTGGCATGATCTTGGCTCACCACAACCTCTGCCTCCCAGGTTTAAGTGATTCTCCTGCCTCAGCTTCCCAAGTAACTGGGATTACAGGCATGCACCAGCACACCCAGCTAATTTTGTAATTTTTTAAATAGAGACAGGGTTTCTCCATGTTCATCAGGTGGTCTTGAACTCCTGACCTCAGGTGATCTGCCCGCCTCAGCCTCCCAAAGTGTTGGGATTACAGGCGAGTCATAGTTCTTAAGTAGGAGAATGAGATCTAAGTGTGTGTCAGAAAATGAATGCCTCTTTCCTTATTCCATTTTCATACCCCTTTGGGATACCAAAATCTCAGGGAGGGAGGGAAAGTCTATATTGTTACAAATGGAAACTTCTCTTTTTTCTGTTCATTTTGGTGGGTGGGACAAAGGAAAAGAAGGTGAACATATATGTGGCTGTGAAGCAGGAAGTCTGCATTGTGCATAAACTCCCCAAGTGATTCCCATGTGCACCTCACTGTCCTTTCTCTCCCTCATATTCCAAATATGTCCTTTTAGTCTCCCAAGCATGTGATTTGATTTTTGGATCTATAGAGAAGGTATACTTTTTGTTTGTTTATGTTTTTGGCAGACTTATATAGAGGAATAATGTAAAACATTTAATGTAGAGAATTATTGAGTAAATTCTTATTCATGAAATTCTGTAATGTAATGCATATATCCACATCCTCTCTTAATGACTATACCAAACCTTCTAGAAGTTGTGCTTGAATTGAGTCTTACTCCACAGGCAAATAAATTTTGTTTCAGATTTTTGGAAAACAAAAAAAGAGTGGTTGAATATGTCTTACATGTGTTAATTTTTAAGGAAAGCTGGCGGTTAAGGAAAGGAGTCAGTGAAATTGGAGAAGACGTGGACTATGATGAGGAACTCTATGTTGCTGGAAATATGGTGATATGGAGCAAAGGGAGTAAAAGCCAGGCATTGGCAGTTTATAAAGCGTTTACAGTTGACAGTCCTGTTCAGCAGGTGAGTTGATTTGAATTTTAGCATTTTACTGACTATTTAATGCAATTAAAAAAAAGTTTTTGTTTTAAAATTTAACAGAAATGATAAAAACAGCATAATGATCTCAGTAGCTGGGTGTACATTGTAACATGAGATAATGTAACGTGAAGTTAATGGCAGGAAAATAAAAATTTCATTTTATTTGATATATCATCACTTTTTTTACATTGTCCTTTGTCACCTTAATAATAATCTTTAAACACTCTGTCCTTAAGTAATTCAATTTGTTACTGCCAGCAAAAGCATAAGACATTAAGGTACATAAATATTTTAACACATGATTACTATAATTGCAAAGATTTGAATAAATAAAAATCGTGGGGTTCATAGTGATAGAAAGAAAAAAATCTGATTTGCAACCATTGCAGTTGGCTATTATAACTGTTCTGAAAGTTGATAATGAAAGGGAAAGAATTAAGCATTTGCCATATTTTTTCAGTAAGACATGCAGTTCATCTCCATTTGATGAAGAAAAACTCTTACAGAAGAATGATAGCTAATAAATGTAAAAGGAATTGTAGAATTAGAATATCACCATTTTGTAACCTCCAGGGCAATAACTGATTCAAACAAGGATTGTAAATAGATACTAACACTGTTGGTTGAAAGAATATTACCATGGCACCAACATAACACTCTGTGGATTACTTGGTAAATGTGAAGGAACAAATGTACCTCTGCTTTGGGGTTATTGGCAGTCTCCACCTCAACCAAGTGATTGAGTTTAGCATAATTAATAGTGACATGAAGGAATATTACGTGCTTCTAGCTGTAATGTGGAATGAAGCACATGATATTATCTACTAAGTTTTCTTCCCAGAAATACGAATATTTAGACCTAGCTTCCAGTTTATAGGACATATGGGTACTAGAGGATTATATTTTTAAATACCATGAGATAAGGAAATAGATGAGATGGGAATGGCTAAAGCTTGATAATTATTAAAGCCGGCTGATGGGGATTCATTATCCTATTCTGTTTACTTTGTATTTATTTGAAATTTTCCATTATAAAAAGTTTATAGTCTACATTCTGGTTTCTTTTAAAAAGTTACGAAGAAAGAAAAAAAGGTGGAGATTGCCCTACATTGAAAGAGACTAAAGAGACATCACCAAATGCAGTATTTTTTTGAACCTTGTTAAATGAACTTTGATTGAATCCTGGTTCTAGAAAACTAGCTAAAAAGATATTTTTGGGGAAAATTTGGGAAAGTTGAAAATTACTGGCTAGAAGCTGTTATTAGAGAAGTATTTTTTCCTTAGGGATGATGGTTTTATGGTTTTATAGGAGAACGTCTTTATTTTTAGAAAAAGCATGATGACATATTTAGGGGTGAAGTATCATGATGTGTGTGCAATTTATTTTCAGAGAGTCAGCATTCCCCTTCCAAAAATCTCGAGTGCACAAATGCACACACATAAACAAATATGGCAAAATTTTCATCATTGTTGGATTTAGGTGAAATATGTTCGTTGCATTATTTCAACTTTTCTTACTGAAAATTTTTATAACAAAAAGTTGGAGGAAAAACAAATACATTTATACTAGTTGAATTAGGTTTGGCAAGAGGTTTTGGAGGCTTTGACTAATGTTAAGTTTCATATTTGTAAATGCTGAAATCTTTGTACCTAGACACTGCTTCCTCCCACTCCTCCCATCGGCCGTTAAATATTTCCTGATGAGCATTGTATTCTAACTATTTATTGGGAAGGAGAAACTGAATCATTATTCCAACGTTTGAGGGCATGTGTAAAAGCATTTGTGTCCAGGAGTGTTGAAGCCAATTATATTTTTGATGATAATTTTTTGCCATATAATTCATATAGTTAGTATAGATGTGAAAAGTCCATTTGATGATATCCAAGTTCTTTACTTCTATATTTTCATCTTAATTTCTCCAAGGAACAATTGCCTATTCACTAGATTCTGTGGAAGTGCAGTTAGATATATTATCTCCTTTATCTTAAGGTCACGTGTAAGTGTAATCATAAGATTTCGAATTTTAGTCTTTTGATCTGGAAGATATATTGTTATTTAATCTTCTTGGTAATATGGAGAAAGATAATTTTATATTTTCTTTATGAAATAATACCAGATATATGTGACTCAGATTTTAGTTGTTCATTCTTTTACTTATCCTGCAAGTATTTTTTTTGGTTGTTCTTTTTATTTTTTCATTTATTTTTTATTTTTATTTTTTAATAGAGATGGGGTGTCACTATGTTGTCCAGGCTAGTCTTGAACTCCTGGGCTCTATCAGTCCTCTTGCCTTGGCCTCCCAGAGTGCTGGGATTACAGGCATGAGCCACTGTGCCTGGCCTTCTGCAAGTATTTAGTCTTACTCTTTCAGACATTATGCTGGGACTACAAAGGTGAATAGTTTCTACCATTGAAGGACTCATAACCTAGAAAGGAGAACAAGCAGATCAACTGAAATGCTGTATTCTGAATGCTGTATAATAACTGCATGTCCACAGAGTGATGAGAGCCAAAAGGACTGAGCACCAAAGGGAGGGTTTTTCAAAAAAGATGCTATTTGTATTATAAAATGGTGGCAGAAGGGCATTCTCGGCAGAGGAAATCGCAGCAAAAAGAAATATGGAAAAAGATGACTTTTTTAAAACTTGGGGCTGTACACAAAGGGTGGGTGTGGAGAGATGCAAGCGGATGCTGGCAGTATAGAGACCGAAGGGCCTTATCTATAAACCAAGGAATTTGGATTTTAAACTGTATGCTGAAGGGAGCCTGCGAGGATTTTAAAATGGAAGTGATCAATTTTGTGTTTTGAGAAGAGATTGCTTTTTTGGCAATATTTATACATACAGGATTGACTGGAGAGTAGGGAGACTTGTCAGGGGCATTATTTTGTGATTGTTCAGATAAAAGATTGGTGCCTTGCCAAAGAAGAGTTGATAAAGCAGAGGGAGATATGGAAGGGGTTAGTGATCTCTTAGATATCAGGGATAAAATAGATGATAAAATATTTACTTTTAGAGGCTGAGAGGATGGGATTTTATGAAAGGAAGTTGAGACTGTAACAGGTGCATTGTAGATTTTGGACATTTCAGGTTGGAGCATGGCTGTCGTGCATAGTTTTCTTAACCATTAAAATCTCCTACAACTCAACAACAGAACAAGCTAATGGGCAGAAGGACTTAAACAGACATTTTTCTAAAGAAGATGTACGCGTGGTCAATAAGCGCATGTAAAGATGCACAACTTTGCTAATCATTAGGCAAATGCTGATTACAACCACAATGAGATACCACTTTACACCACTAGGTTGGCTTTTATTAAAAAAACATAACAAATGTTGGTGAGGATGTCCAGAAATTGGAACTCCTGTGTATTGTTGGTGGGAATGTAACAAAGCTGCTGTGGAAAAGTTTGCTGATTTCTCAAAAAGTTATACATATAGCCAGGCATGGTGGTGCATGCCTGTACTCCCAGCTGTTTGGGAGACCAAGGCAGGAGGGTCACGTGAGCCCAGGAGTTGTAGGCTGCTGTGAGCTAGAATCATGACATGCACTGCAGTTTGGGTGACAGAGACCCCGTCTCTTAAAAAAAAAAAAGTTATGCATGGAATTACTATTATGATCCAGCAGTTCCACTTCTAGGTATATGCACAATTGAATCGAGAACAGGGACTCATAGATACTTGTACACCAGTGTTTATAGCGGCATTATTTATGATAGCCAAAAGGTAGAAGCAACCTGTGTCCATTGACAGATGAATGGATAAACAAATGTGGTATATGCAAACAGTGGAATATTGTTTAGCTTTAAAAAATGACAAAGTTCTCATACATGCCATATCATGGATGAACCTTGAAAACGTTATGTTAAGTGAAATAAAACAAATACAAAAGGACAAGTGTTGTACAGTTTCACTTATATGAGACACCTAGCACAGGCACATTCATAGGGAAAGTGGAATAGAGGTTACCAGGGCTCAGGGGAGGGGGAAATGGGGAGTTACTGTTTAATGGGCACAGAGTTTCTGTTTAAGATGAGGAATAATTTCTAGAAATGTACAGTATTGTACAAGCTCACAAATTGTACTAAGTTCGTAAATTTAATGTTGTTAATGCCACTGAATTGTCTACTTAAAAATTGTTAAAATGGTAATTTTCATATTGTGTGTATTCGACCACAGTTAAAAAAAAAACATAAAATGCTATTAAATAATCTAATAGGTGATTGTCAAGTATGTCAGTTAAAGTTTAATAGCTTTTTCTAGTTTAATATTTTGTAAGATGAGCTTTTAAGAAGGGGAAGAGTTAGTTTTTCTAAATACTTTTTCTAAAGCCATTCTAGAGAGAATCTAGGAATGATAAGATCAATTAATTAATCTAGAGATTAGAAAATTTGAATAATCTTTTGTTTTGTATAGGATATAGGATTTAGTATGGTTTGAGCCACATTTGAATTTTTGCTGCAAGGTTTCTATCTGGTAGGTTTTTTGATTCTTCTCTTTTTGTAAAATTTATTTTTTTTAATTTAAAATTATAGTTCTTATGGATCTTTTCATAAAATTTACTTTTAAACATATTTTGTCTTTCCTTATATTTATCATTTATTACTCTATTTTTTCTTATTTTTTTCGTTTTCATGATTGTAAATATTGAGCTGAGGAGGCAAAGTTATTATGTAGATGCTATTATTATTATTTAGATGCCATTAGTTAATAGATGATTATTTACGTATAATTTTCTTAGGTAAGCATTTTGTTTTGATTTTAGGCATTGTGGTGTGACTTCATTATATCACAGGATAAATCTGAGAAGGCCTACAGTAAGTTTTTTTTTGAAATTTTATTTTTCTTATGATGATTCCAAATGTTTATCTCATTGTATTTTTCATTCAAAAGAAGTCGCTAGTAATAGTGGTTTATCCTAAGCATCTTTATATTGTGCATTAAATAATTTGTGCTGTTAAGATTGAACTCCTTTGCGGGAAAAAACATACAAGTCTTATTGTACCCTTTTTTTTCCAGGTAGCCATGAAATAGAAAAATGTATATGTATATTGCAAAGCTCGTGTATTAATATGCATAGCATAGAAGGAAAGGATTATATAGCTTCCTTACCATTTCAGGTAAACAAGTGTTTCAAATTTTGGGGGGTTTTGTTGGAGAACATTTTTGAATTAATTGGTTTTAGAGGTATGTTTTATGTCTCATGTCTCGTAGTAATCAACAATGTTATTTTTACTCAAATAAAATAACTAAATTTTGGCAGCTTTTTAATGATTTACCATTTTCCATACTTCACTGAAAAAATAAGTTATATAATGCAGTGAATTAAGAAGTCTTGGCCAGACGCAGTGGCTCACGCCTGTAATCCCAGCACTTTGGGAGGCCGAGACGGGTGGATCACAAGGTCAGGAGTTCAAGATCAGTCTGGCCAAGATGGTGAAACCCTGTCTCTACCAAAAACACAAAAATTAGTCGGGCACAGTGGCACGCGCCTGTAATCCCAGCTACTTGGGAGGCTGAGGCAGGGAATTGCTTGAACCCGGGAGGCGGAGGTTGCAGTGAACTGAGATCACGCTACTGCACTCCAGCCTGGGTGACAGAGTAAGACTCTGTCTCAAAAGAAAAAAATAAATAAAAAAGGAAGTCTTTTGTGATATGTTTTTGTTGGTTTAAAAAATTTGGAAGAACTTTTGGTTATATTAAATAAGGCAGATGAATAATACTAGTCTTTTTTTGTTGCTCATCTTTTTAAATGCCTAGTGCTATCATTAACACATTGTCACTTTGTTACTGATACTGGCCAGTGGCAGGAATTTCACATTGAACAACTCCTCTTTATTAGATTTGATATTATCTTAGAGTTGCTTATTTGTATTACTTTTTAAAAAATGCTGTACTTAATGATTATTTTACTTTGTAAAGCTATTACTAAATTACTTTACTTTGTAAAGCTATTACTAAAATGTTTCTTTAAAACATTTTATAGAGGGGTAGGTTCTCTTACTTCTGTCTTTTTCCACTCTTTTACCTGAAAGGTTGCAAATGTTTGGCCCACTAAATATGGATTGTTGTTTGAACGAAGCACTTCTTCGCATGAGGTACCTCCAGGTTCACCCAGGTATTCATTTTATTCACTTCAGAATATTATTACTTGGGTTTTGTGTGGGTGTTGGTTCTTTTTTTTTCTTTTATTATTATTATTATTATTATTATTATTATTTTTAAGATGGGGTCTCACCACGTTGGTAGGGCTGGTCTTGAATTCCCGACCTCAAGTGATCCGCCCGCCTTGGCCTCCAATGTGCTTGGATTACAGGCGTGACCCACCGTGCCCGGCCTGTGGGTGTTGGTTCTGAGGTTTATCTAAAAGTTTGAGACAGTGATAATTTTCATGCTAACAGTGTAGATATATGCCTCTCATCTCAGTACAAATTGAATATTCCTGATCCAAAAATCTGAAATTCTCAAAAATCTGCAACTTTTTGAGCTCTAGCATAACACTCAAAGGAAATGCTTACTGGAACATTTCAGGTTTTGGATTCTCAAATTGAGGTTACTCTTATCAAAAAGATGATATATCATGATCAAGTGGGTTTTGTCCCAGGCAGGGATGGACGGGGGGGTCTAACCTATACAAGTCAATAAGTGTGACACATCACATAAACAATTAAAAATCAGGCTGGATGCAGTAGCTCACGTCTAACATCCTAGCACTTTGGGAGACCAAGGCAGGTAGATCACGAGGTCAGGAGTTCAAGACCAGCCTGACCAACATAGTGAAACCCCATCTCTGCTCAAACTACAAAAATTAGCTGGGTGTGGTGGCACGTACCTGTAAACCCACTACTCAGGAGGCTGAGGCAGAAGAATTGCTTGAACCTGGGAGGTGGAGGTTGTAGTGAGCTGAGATGAGACTGCCAGTGCACTCCAGCCTGGATGACAGAGCAAGACTCAGTCTCAAAAAACAAAACAAAAAAAGAAGTGAGAGCAAGGAGTATGCAAAGGCATACAGAGTGTTTTAATGGACTTTGGAGACTCAGAAGGGGCAGGTTGGGAAGAAGGTGTGGGATTAAAAAAATTGCATTTTGCATACAACATACACTACTTGGGTGACAGGTACACTAAAATCTCAGAATTCACCACTATATAATTCTGTGTAACCAAAAGCCACTTGTACTCCCAAAAGAATTAGGGTTTCTCAATTGTTAGTGTAAAGCAAATAATCCAAAATCTGAAGAAATCTGAAATCCAAAATACTTCTAGTCCCAAGTATTTCAGATAAGGGATACTCAGCCCATATGTACACTCATGTGCTCTGTGTACTTGGCACTTAATTAGCTTTTTTCCAGTCCAAGTGGTAAAACTGAATATGCAAATAAATAGCTTAAAATAACAAGATTCAATTCTTAGCTCTGCCGTTTTCTCAATGTGCTGCTTTGAGCAAATCATTATCGCTTTCTTATCTATAGTTTCCTTACCTATTACTGGAATATTATCATTTATCTTTTAGGACTTATGCAAAGATTAAACTAGCTAAATGTATACAAGCTTTGACACAGGGCCTAGTACGTATAGGTATACAGTAAAAAATAGTAGATGTTTATTAGTGGTGTGTTTATCTTGTCTCCCTATGAATTGTGAACACATTGAAGGGCAGCAACATACATGTCATGTTGTGGTGCAAGAGGCAAACACTTGCTAAGTCTTAAATAAATTGCTTATAGATTTTAATCTCTTTCTGCTTGGAAAGAAAGCCTGTCTTCACTCTAAAAGAAATCATTACTTGCTGGTCCGATGGTAGTGGGTTATCAGAACTTATTAACAAAAAAAAAAAGTCCTTAAAAAATTGTAGGCTTTTGGCAGGGTGCGGTGGCTCACGCCTGTAATCCCAGCACTTTGGGAGGCCAAGATGAGTGGATCACCTGAGGTCTGGAGTTCGAGACCAGTGTGGCCAACATGGTGAAACCTTGACTCTATTAAAAATACAGAAAGACTAGCCAGGAATGGTGGTGTGTGCCTGTAATCCCAGTTACTTGGGAGGCTGAGACAGGAGAATCGCTTGAACCTGGGAGGTGGAAGTTGCAGTGAGCAGAGATTGTGCCTCTGCACTCCAGCCTGAGCAACAGAGTGAGACTCTGTCTGAAAAAAAAAAGAAAAAGAAAAAAAATAGGCTTTTAATTTACTTGAAGTAGTTTTTTTTCTTCTTTTTTTAAAAAATGCACTTCTTTGTCAGCAGGTACAGGAGAATAAATTTCTTTCTTAGCTGCTAAAGAGACACTGCCGGTAAGAGAGGTCAATAAAAAAAGACTGCTTTGTGCACATTACTCCATTGGTTCTGTATTGTAGTGACTGCTGTGTGCACAAATTCCCTGGGCTATATTGATTTCCCTTTGTCTGTGCATTGATAGAATTACCCTAAGGAGAGAGATTTCTAGGAATGAAATAGAAGATAATGTGAAAAATAGTATGTACAAAGTTTAGAAGATTACATTTTGAGATGGTAGGTTTCTAGTTGCTTGTGTAATCTGGAGAAGATACTTCTTTGCAAGAAAAGTGCAAAATATGTACACAGACATATTCATATTGTATTGATAATTAATTGATTATTTATTTGTTTATTGCTAGAGAACCTTTACCCACTATGTTCAGCATGCTACACCCGCTAGATGAAATAACTCCACTTATTTGTAAATCTGGAAGTAAGTATATTTTTATATTCTTTTAGATAAGCTCTTTTTTTTTTTTTGACTTTGGTGAGGGAGATTGTACAGGAGGTTGTATGAAAACTGACTTATTTTATTTTATTTTATTTTATTTTATTTTATTTTATTTTATTTATTTATTTTTTTTGAGGCAGAGTCTCACTCCATCACCAGGCACCAGGCTGGAGTGCAGTGGTGCGACCTTGGCTCACTGCAACCTCTGCCTCCTGGGTTCAAGCAATTCTCCTGCCTCAGCCTCCCAAGTAGCTGGGACTACAGGCATGTGCCACCATGCCCAGCTAATTTTTTTTGTATTTTTAGTAGAGACGGGGTTTCACCACGTTAGCCAGGATGGTCTCGATCTCTTGACCTTGTGATCCACCCGCCTCGGCCTCCCAAAGTGCTGGGATTACAGGCGTGAGCCACGGCGCCCGGCAAAACTAACTTATTTTATAAAAATAATATAATGTAAACATTTTACAAAAAATTTCTATTTTGAATTTCTTGAATACTTTGGTATTAACTGCTCAACAGTTATTTTAGTAAAAATAAGGCATATATATCAATGAGGAATACTGATATATTTATTAACTTACCTGTAGATGACTGTTCTTTAATAAGTAAATAAATGATACTTAGATGAATTAAAGTTTATTTTTTGTTGTTGTTTTGGGTTTTTGTTTTTGAGACGGAGTCTTGCTCTGTGGCCTAGGCTGGAGTGCAATGGTATGATCTTGGCTCACTTGCAACCTCTGCCTCCCAGGCTCAAGTGATCCTTCCTTGTCAGCCTCTCAAGTAGCTGGGACTACAGATGCGCGTCACCTCACCTAACTAATTTTTTGGTATTGTTTGGTAGAGTTGGGGTTTCTCCATGTTGTCCAAGCTGGTCTCGACCACGTGGGCTCACGTGATCCACCTGTCTCAGCCTCCCAAAGTGTTGGGATTACAGGTGTGAGCCACTGCATCTGGCTCGTCTTTTTTTTTTTTTTTTTTTTTTTAAGAAAAAAATAAAGAGCCTTATGTGTATGCTGTGTAAATTTTGATATTTCACTTTTCCTGCTTATAACAATATAATTTGCTGGGGCTGAGAACTTTTAATATTTCCTACAAATATTTCTTTGTTTTTTTTTTTTTTTGTTCTGGAGACAGAGTTTCACTCTGTCACCGAGGCTGGAGTGCAGTGGCATGATCTTGATTCACTGCAACCTTCATCTCCAGGGTTCAAGTGATTCTTGTGCCTTAGCCACCAAGTAGCTGGGACTACAGTCACGTGCCAGCATGCCTGGCTAATTTTTGTGTTTTTAGTAGAGACATGGTTTCTCTATGTAGGCCAGGCTGGTCTTGAAGTCCTGGCGTCAAGTGATCCGCCTGCCTTGGCCTCCTGCAAATATTTCTAGATGCTTTTCTCTGAATTTTTAAGTTTGGCCAAATGTAGGATATTGAGGACCTGAGGCCGAAAAAAATATTTATATTCTTTGACATTTTTATTTTAGGACTTTATTCCAAGTATATATTATGAAATTCTACTGGGGCTTTTATTTTCTTCTTTCCCCCACACTGCCCTGAGACGGAGTCTTGCTCTGTTGCCCAGGCTGGAGTGCAGTGGTGTGATCTTGGCTTACTGTAA
This sequence comes from Cacajao melanocephalus, assembly GCA_963573385.1. NCBI lineage: Eukaryota > Metazoa > Chordata > Mammalia > Primates > Pitheciidae > Cacajao > Cacajao melanocephalus. Next base: position 43,427 of record CAUYLG010039390.1, on the reverse strand, counting down.
CCTTGCCTCCTGAGTTCAAGCGATTCTCCTGCCTCAGCCTCCCGAGTAGCTGGGATTACAGGAACCTGCCACCACGCCCAGCTAATTTTTGTATTTTTAGTATAGACAGGATTTCACCATGTTGACCAGGCGGTTCTCGAACTCTTGACCTCGTGATCCACCTGCCTTGGCCTCCCAAAGTGCTGGGATTATAGGCGAGAGCCACTGCGTCCTGCTGCTTTTTGTCTTCTATATCATGTCTGAGCAAACTGCAGGCCATGAGCTAAATCCAACCTGCAGCATGTTTATGTACAGCTTCTGAGCTAAGAATTTTTTTGTTTTTGTTTTTGTTTTTGTTTTTTTTTGAGATAGAATTTTGCCCTTGTTGCTCAGGCCAGAGTGCCGTGGCGTGATCTCGGCTCACTGCAACCTCTACCTCCCCAGTTCAAGTGATTCTCCTGCCTCAACCTCCCAAGTAGCTGGGATTACAGCATGTGCCACCACACCCAGCTAATTTTGTGTTTTGAGTAGAGACAGAGTTTCACCATGTTTTGGTCAGACTGGTCTTGAACTCCTGGCTTCAGGTGATCCACCTGCTTCGGCCTCTCAAAGTGCTGGGATTACATCATGAGCCACCATGCCCGACCTAAGAATGGTTTTACTTTTTTAAAGGGTTGTAGAAAATAACAAAGATTATGTGGTAGAGTCAGTATGTGGACAGCAAACTAAACTATTTATGCTTTGATCTTTTGCCGAAAAAGTTCAAATTTTATATTGTTAGCAATTGCAGACAACCTAAATAAACATATTAGGGTGCGGGATTAAATGGTATGCAGCCATTTTTTTTAAGTACAATTTCCATTTTATTTTTTCTTTAGAGAAGAGTCTGTCTTCAATCTTTAAGGACTCAGCTCCTTACATGGGCTTTGGTGTGGGTCTTGGGGCAGCACCTGCAGGTCTAAATCAGGGTGGGTGTGTTCGGTCCTTGTAGGCTTTACTAGATCGATGCATTTTGGTGTGAATTGCACAACTCACACAGTAATGCAGTTTCACATACAGCTTGGGAAGCACAGAAGCATTGAAGATGCTTGCTTCAGAAATGTCCATGATTGCCGCAGCCTCCCCTGTGTTTCAAGTGACAGACTTTTTAATGGCCCTGTCCCTGGGCACACATTGGGCACAGTTTGTGTAGCAAATAGGCTGCACATGGCTGTGGCCCTTTTTGGCAGGACCGTTGTTCGTTCTTTTCTTTGTCTTATTGAAACCACATACCAGAGAGAGGAGTACAGCCATTATTGATCATATTTTTGAGTAATATTTAGTGGACTCAGGAATTGTTTATTTGTAATGTCAAGTGGGATATAAAACTTTAACATAGTATGATTATAATTTTGTGAAAGCCTATGAAGTATGTATATATGTATAAAAAAACAAAAATTTCCTAATGTATTAATGGTGGATATTTTGAGATGGTGGCATGATTTTTATTTATTTATAAAGTATTTCTTAATGTTTATAAAATCATATTTTAAAATTTTTCAATATTTTAACTGAGTGGGAAGCATTTGCTGTCAAGTAAGGATATGGAAACCAGTCCATGGTACTTTAGAAGTAAAAGCTAATCTCACTAGGAGCAACCTTATTTTGCATGTGTAACTAGTAAAGCAGAAACAGCAGTGTACTGTTCAGCACTGTCTGAATAGTAATTATAGAGTGCAGCGTTCCTACAGAAGAACAGAACCAATAGGGGAATAGTTGAATGCAGTTTATAAATAAGTCAGTTGAAGAAGTCATGGACCCTTTACCTGTGGCTGATGAATTTAATGGTGAGAGCACAGATCTTTAACATTTAACAGCATGTGTGTGAAGCTGAAACTTGTAATGCTCTCATCTTTCATGTATTTTAAGGAAGTCAATGCCTAAAGTAAATTTATTAAAAATTCAGAGTTAATTATGTAACATATTAATGGATTTTGTGCTCTCCTTGGCTTGGTTGTTCTTTAAGAATTTTAAGAGCTCTGTTCGTAAATATCAGTCTTGTAAAGCCCATCATTCTATACCTGATTTTTCTATTTCATTTTTAAGGTCTTTTTGGTTCACCACGGGTGCAATATGTTGTAGATCATGCAATGAAAATTGTTTTCCTCAATACTGACCCCTCTATTGTAATGACTTATGATGCTGTTCAAAATGTGCATTCTGTGTGGACTCTTCGGAGAGTCAGATCAGAGGTAAGGAAAAAGGCAAGTTACTTCTCCTTATTAGAAAAGGGTAGGCCGGGTGCATTGACTTGTGCCTGTAATCCTAGCACTTGGAGGCCAAGGCGGGCAGATCACTTGAGGTCAGGAGTTCAAGACCAGCTTGACTAACATGGTGAAACTCCATCTCTACCAAAAATACAAAAAATGAGCCAGGTGTGGTGGTACGCGCCTGTAATCCTAGCTACTCAGGAGGCTGAGGCAGGAGAATCACTTGAACCTAGGAGGTGGAGGTTGCGTTGAGCCAAGATTGCACCACACTCCAGCCTGGGCGACAGAATGAGACTCCGTCTCAAAAGGAAAGAGTAGTTAATACTTCACACCTTTACATGTTTTTGGAAATATCATTTGTGCATAGTTGTTTTATTATTATTATTATCATTGTCATCATCATCATCTTTAGAGACAGTATCTCACCCTCTTACAAATGCTGAAGTATAATGGCATAATCATAGTTCACTGCATCCTTGAACTCCTGGGCTCAAGTGATCCTCCTGCCTCAGCCTTTTGAGTAGCTAGGACTACAAATGTGTACCACCACTCCCATCGAATTTTTAATTTTTTGTAGAGAAGGGGTCTTGCTATATTGCCCAGGCTGGTCTTGAACTCCTTGGCTCAAGCAGTCCTCTTGCCTCACCCTCCCAAGGTGCTGGGATTATTGATGTGAGCCATGGCACCTGGCCTCATTTGTGAGATAGATTGAACTTCTTAGGAAAGAAGAAATATTGTGTCTTTAGTAACTGACTACAACTTGCATTCTTACAAGGAAATTGCTGTTTTGTTCTAATTATTGTCTTTTTTCCCTCCTTCTCTTTATTTTGACTTAAGGAAGAGAATGTTGTTTTAAAGTTCTCTGAACAGGGGGGAACCCCACAGAATGTGGCCACTAGCAGCTCCCTCACAGCACATCTCAGAAGCCTCTCCAAAGGAGACTCTCCTGTGACTTCACCTTTCCAGAATTACTCCTCCATTCACAGCCAGAGTCGCTCAACCTCATCACCTAGTCTACATTCTCGCTCACCTTCTATTTCCAACATGGCAGCTCTAAGGTAGAAGAATTTCCTGGTTTTTCTTTTTAAGCTTTCTCTTTTGTTCTGAAGGATTTAGAATTTTTGTTGACAGCTTTTTTTTAAGGGGAAATATATTTAGGGGAGATATTTTTTAAGGGAAATAGCCATTTTCCCAGTTGAGCCACTTTTACTAAGATTTCTAAGTTTACTATGTTACTGTCTGTCCTGAGTCATATTTTGAAGCTGCTTCTGCTTGTCCTGAGATTGTTTGCCTCATTTCTACCACTATGTGGACAGCAGTTTGATATATTAATTCCCAAAATATTGTGGCACTATTTTGTTTTTGCCTTAATGTATATTAGTTTTTCTTTTGTTCTTATTTGATATCTAATTGTATATATCCCTCTATATAGATACATATTTAAATCACCAGATATGGGACATTGGTTGGTTGGTATATATATGTCTGATTATACAGGGACAGAGTTTAGAGCTTTATGAATCAGTTCATTTTCCAAAAAGAAGATGATCTAATTTTTAGTTTTTTTTTTTTTTTTTGGTGCTGTGACTCTGATACGAACTAATTTTTAGTTTTAAAAGATGACTTTTTCTTTTCTTTTCTTTTTTTTTTTTAGATGGAGTCTCGCTCTGTTGCCCAGGCTGGAGTGCAATGGCATGGTCTTGGCTCACTGCAACCTCCGCTGCTTCCTGGGTTCAAGCGATTCTCCCGCCTTAGCCTCCCTAGTAGCTGGGACTACAGGTGCATGCCACCACACCTGGCTTATTTTTTTGTGTTTTTAGTAGAGACGGGGTTTCACTATCTTGGCCAGGCTGGTGTTGAACTCCTGGCCTCATGATCTACCCGCCTTAGCCTCCCAAAGTGCTGGGATTACAGGCATGAGTCACTGTGCCTGGCCAACATGAATTTTTCTTTCTTTTTTTAATTTTTCTTTTTTTTTTTTAAATATTAAAATTCCCGCTGGAGTGCACTCGGCCACCCTGCGGGGTGTGCGGCCTGAGCTCCAGCCAACATGAATTTTTCTAAGAAGAGTTCTAAATCTTTAAAATATGGTAAAGCCCACTGACATGAACCATTGAAATAGCAACTCCTTTTTGAAAAGTTTTAATTTCTGACTGGGATTATGCCATGAATGCTCTTCCGTCTGTGGAATTTTGGGAAGTATCATTGGAGTGTGTGCCATATGAGCCTGCTTTGCTAACTGTAATGTACTCTCTCTGTTTTGCAGTCGTGCTCATTCTCCTGCCTTAGGAGTGCACTCCTTTTCAGGGGTGCAAAGGTTCAACATTTCAAGCCATAATCAATCTCCAAAGAGACACAGTATTTCTCATTCTCCAAATAGTAATTCTAATGGCTCCTTTCTTGCACCAGAAACGGAGCCAATTGTTCCTGAGCTATGTATTGATCATTTGTGGACAGAAACAATGACTCATATAAGGTTTGTTTTATATATTACTATTCAAAGAAAAATGTTTCTAAAAGTCTTGGGAAATATGTGGTATTTTGACTGAAGTTTCCTTTTAATGTGATCAGTTACTGATACATGTAAAAATATATAGAGATATGTATTAAGGTCACCTCAGTTTCAGTAGAGGATATTAATGATATTAAAGTGATCATAGGCTAGGAGTAGTGGCTCATGCCTGTAATCTCAGCACTTTGGGTGGCTGAGGCAGGTGGATCACTTGAACCTAGGAGTTCAAGACCAGCCTGGACAACATTGTGAGACCACGTCTCTACTAAAAATACAAAAATTAGCTGGGTGTGGTGGGGCACACCTGTAATCCCAGCTACTCAGGTGGCTGAGGCAGAATTGCTTGAACCCGAGAGGTGGAGGTTGCAGTGAGATCATGCCACTGCATTCCAGCCTGGGTGATAGAATGAGACTCTATCTAAAAAAAAAAAGTGATCATAAAAATATTATTTTCTCATTTGACATTTCTTCCTTAATAGTAATAATCTCTCAGATTTCCAGTGTTTTTTATTCTAGGTGGAAGCAACTAATTTCTATCAATGAGGACATTTGGGTGTTTTAGTATGTTTCCTAAGTTTTAGGTTCATGTTAGTTGAGTGCCAGCTTATTTTTTGGGAAACATAGCTTAAATCTCTGTTCTGGGTGACCTTTCTTCTTTTATGTTCTCTTTAATTCATGTGTTAATTTAACTATATGCCAATGTATATGCTAGTTAACAATCTAATAACTCACTGTCCCTGTCCTCAAAAGAGGCAGATAGCTAAAGGATGGTGACACAGGAGACACTACTTTTGCTGGTAGGGCTTTGAAAGATGAATAGGTATTTGCTAGGCAGGTAAGTGGGGAAAGGCCACAGATGGCAACTGGGATCAGAGGAAAAAGTTCTGGTGAGTGTATGTTGTGTTTAGGGAATTATAAGTACTCCTGCTGTGGTTTGTGCAGAGGGAAGGGAAAGGGCTAATAAAGAGGAGGCCTCCCAGACGCAGTGGCTTACACGTGTAATCCCAGCACTTTGGGAGCTGAGGCAGACGGATCACTTGAGGTCAGGAGTTTAAGACCAGCCTGGCCAACATTGTAAAACCCCACGTCTACTATAAATAAAAAATTAGCCAGGTGTGGTGGCATGCATCTGTAGTCCCAGCTACTCTGGAGGCTGAGGTGAGAGAATCATTTGAACCTGGGAGTTGGAGGTTGCAGTGAGCCAAGATCACGCCACTGCACTCCAGCTTGGGCGACAGAGTGAGGCTCTGTCCTCCCTCCCCCCACCCCCCAACCCCCTCAAAAAAGGAGGAGGCTTGAGAGAGGGATTACTGATTGCCCTTTAGGCCTGGTCTATTTGATGACAGTGGTAAGAGGGCACTTTATAAGTGTGTTGGAAATTCGGGAAAGAGCAGAACAATAAATGTGGAATTGTCAGCTTATAAGTGGTGATTGAGGTAAGAGAGTTGGATTAGAATTGAAGAATTACTGTATTTAATAATTGTGTGTACATGTAGTATATAGGCCTTTTACTAAGGAGAGAGTTTTAACATTCCTTAGATTCTCAAAGTGATTCATGGTCTCCCAATACTTAAAATCCAGTGGTGTAGAAATAGAAGAGGGCTAGGGACTGAAGTTGTGGAAACTTAAGATTTGGGGAGTGGAAAGAGACAAAGCTGCAGCAGAGAGACAAAGCAAAAGAGGTCAGATGGGAGAAGCAGCAGGAAATACAGAACATAAAAAAGAGAGAGCATTTCAAGAATACAAAGATGCCAGTATTGCCACGTATTGGTGAAGTGTGGCCCTGAGAGTTGAGCCCAGAGAGTAGGTACCTGGGTGGCAGTGGGTTCTCTGGTGACCTTGGCCAGAGCATTTTAAGCTGGGAGGGTGGCAGGGGAAAGTGGGGTAGAAAAAGTAAATGGGGACTGAGAAAATGAACATAGGCATATAGACTATTTTAAGGAGTTTGCTTTTGAATGGGAATGATGATACAAAACTAGAGGGAGTCTTGATCAAGGAGAGTTTTGTTTTTGCTGAAGTATACTGAAATTAGTTTTCATGACATCTTGCCCAATATTTTCTTTTTCTTTTCTTTTCTTTTTTTTTTTTTTAAGATGGGGTTTCACCATGATGGCCAGGCTGGTCTTGAACTTCTGACCTCAGGTGATCCACCCACCTCGGCCTCCCAAAGTGCTAGGATTACAGGCATGAGCCACTGCGCACGGCCCTCTTTTTCTTTTTTTTTAGACTGGGTCTCACTCTGTTGCCCAGGCTGGAGTGCAGTGGCGCAATCAACACGCTGCAGCCTTGGCCTCCTGGGCTCAGATGATTCTCCCACCTCTGCCTCCCAAGTATCTGGGACTGTAGGCACACACCACCATGCCTGACTAATTTTTTGTAATTTTTGTAGCAATGGGGTTTTGCCATGATGTCCAGCCTGATCTCAAACTCCTGAGCTCAAGCAGTCTGCCTGCCTCTGCCTCCCAAAGTGATGGGATTACAGGTGTGAGCCACTGTGCCTGGGCCCCAGTGTTTCTTACGTAACCACAAGTTATTTATTTATTTTCTGAGACAGAGTCTTGCTCTTGTTGCCCAGGCTGGAGTGGAGTGGCGCGATCTTGGCTCACTGCAACCTCCGCCTCCTGAGTTGAAGTGATTCTCCTGCCTCAGCCTCCTGAGTAGGTGGGATTACAAGTGCCTGCCACCACACCTGGCTAATTTTTGTATTTTTAGTAGAGACGGGGTTTCATCATCTTGTCCAGGCTGGTCTTGAACTTCTGATCTTGTGATCCATCCGCCTCGGCCCCCAAACTCCTGTTGGGGTTACAGAAGTGAGCCACCACACTCAGCAGTACAAGTTTTATATCCAACCAAATTGACAAGGTTTTTTTGTATACTCTAATGTTGAGTTCATTTTATATTTTAAGACTTTTAATGTGAAATAGTAGGCTATATGGAGTATACTCAAGGGAAAGTATTGAAAATACAGAGGAGAGGAAATGATTGATGTAATAAGTAACCAGAAAGGTACACAAGTGGTGAGATTAGCCTTAAGAGAAAGAAGTGAAGGTTGATCAGATACATAGGGTAGGAGGTTGAGCTCAAGCCTTAGAGCCTCATTTTATCTGAAATGGAAGGCAAATGCATACTTTTAGAGAGAATGGAATGGGGGATAGGTAGTCTGAAGAAAGTAAAGATGTGGATACAATGTTGAAGTAGGCTCTCTGTTTTATTTCTCATATATAAAATAAAAATATCTACCATTAAAAATCATTTTTCTGGCCGGGCGTGGTGGCTTACGCCTGCCATCCCAACACTTTGGAAGGCCAAGCTGGGCGGATCACCCGAGGTCAGGAGTTCGTGACCAGCCTGGCCAACATGGAGAAACCCCATCTTTAAAAAAAAAAATAAATAAAAAAAATAAAAAAAAATCATTTTTCTTTAACTTGTTTGTAAGTTGAATATATTATAGATTCTTATTTTTTAGATTTATGGGTCTTCTGTAGCACTTTAGAAGGAAAGATTTGGGAATTAGAGATACGATTTCAAAGAGATGTGAATGAGGCCTAATCTGAGAAGGAGAGAGGAGTAGATAGGAGAAATAGCATTATGAAAGATCTGGCCCTTTGAGGGATAGGAATTCAAGTTTGCAGGCATTATTTTACAAGTAGGTGGCTTAGTTTGCGTTGCTTTACAAGTAGGTAGCTTACATAGTATGTTAATTTAAAAGTTTCAGTAATTGTTAAATTTATTGTAGATTTCCCTAACAAAGCTATGTAATGAGCTCGTAATCAAAGAGCTGAAAGGATCTTAGAGACGACGAAGTTTAATTCTTAGAAATGTTTTTGTGTCTTCAAGATTATTGCTTGACCTAAGTAGTTTTTAGATTTCTTGCAGAATATTTTCAAAGACTTTTAATGGTTACTGTGGTAGATTCTTGGACCAATGCTGACAATTACTTTATTAATATATCTACTATAGAGAGAAAAATTCACAAGCCTCAAAAGTGTTTATTACATCTGACCTATGTGGGCAAAAGTTCTTGTGCTTTTTAGTAGAGTCCCAGCTCCAGTTACGGTAAGTATATTTATTTCCCATTGTTCCTGTATAAGTAACTCAACACTGCTTTTTCTTTTTATTTTCTTTCTTTTTTTTTGGCTTAAGTAGTTTTATTTAGACGTAATTTACATGTCATAAAATTAACATGTTTTAACTGTACAATTAAATGATTTTTAGTAAATCGCTGTGTTATACAACCATCAACACAACCCAATTTTACAAGATTTCTATCACCGTAAAAAGATTTCCTTGTGTGTTTTCGTAGTCAGTCCTGTTCCTATTCCCAGGTTCAGGCAAACATGCAAGGCTTCTGCCTTTATAGATTAGTTTTTTTCTGGACATTTATATATATATAATGTATGTACACACAGTGTAGCTTTTTGTGTTTAGATAGATTTCATTTAGCATGATGTTTTTTAGGATCCATCATTTTGTAACATGTATCATTATTTCATACCTATTGCTGTATAATAGTCCTTTGTATAGATCTACTACGTTTTGTTTATCTGTTCATCAGCTGATGAACTTTTGTTTCCACCTCTTGACTACTGGGAGTTATGACAGAATGAACATTTGAGCAAAAGTCTTGACAAAAATGTGGACATATGTGATTTTATTTTTCTTTAGTAAATACCTAGGGTTGGGTCATTAGGGTGAATTGTAAATTCATGTTTAACTTTTTAAGAAATCACCAAACTATTTTCCAAGTAGCCTGCATCATTTTATATTCCTACCAGCAAAATGTGAAGGTTAATGTCTCTTTATCCTTGACATGATTGGGTATCATTACTCTCTTTGATTGTGGCCATTCTAGTAGTTGTGAAGTGGTTTTAATTTGCTCTTCTCCAATGGATTCTGATGTTGATCATCTCATGAAGTTATTAGCCAGTCATTTATCTTCTTAGGTAAACTATTCAAATCTTTTGCCCATTTATTTACGTTCATATTTTGAAATACTATAGATCACAGGAAGTTACAAAATAGTAAACAGATTCTGTGTACCTTGCATTCTTTTTCCCTCATAGGTAACCTCTTACATAACTATAATACATCATCATAACCAGGAAATAGATGATCTACACATTTTATTTCAAATTTCGTCAATTTAACATGTACTCATTTGTGTGTGTATATGGTTCCATGCAGTTTTGTCACATGTGTAGATGTGTGTAAACAGCACCACAATCAAGATACAAAATATCTTTGTCTCTCTTGTGTTAACTCCTTATAGTCTCATACACTGTTACCCATTGATCCTAGCAACCACTCATTCTCCATCTTGATAATTTGGCATTTGTGAATGTTATATGCATGGGCTCATACAGTATGTAAACTTTTGAGATTGTCTTTTTCTGTTCAGCATAATACTGTTAATACCCATACAGGTTGTTTCATGCATGTATCAAGTTTCTTTTTTTATTTTAATATTTAGCTGTGTAAAGTTTCAAGAGAGCAATGATAAAACCCAACTCATCTTTGGTTCTGTGACCAACATACCGGCAAAGGATGCAGCACCAGTGGAGGTAATGCACATTTCTTGAGAAGTTGAAAATTATTATGCTTCATCAGATTTTTCAGTCAAAAAAATCCATTAATTTGCTCAGATTGAAAAGTAAAATTTTTGTCTTTTCTTTTTTTTTTAAGAAAATAGACACCATGCTGGTCTTGGAAGGCAGTGGAAACCTGGTGCTGTACACAGGAGTGGTTCGGGTAAGCAATAAGTAGCACTTCGTGCGTTTAGCAGGACTTCAGACTGCCTCCATGAATATTTTTAATGTTACTTTAGATTGATATTTTAAATTTGTTACGTTCCTGCCTGCACAATTTGGCAGATTTTTGTTAAGAATTGACAATGAAGCTTCCAATTTAGGTGGATTCTAATTTGGAGGACTATGCCTCACTGCTATTAAATGCATTGGCACTCTAAACCTGTCACAGATGGGAAACCTTCAGTGAGTATAGGTAGGTTGCTTTTTTTTTTTAAGTTAACTAGTTTTGAAACTGAAGTATGGGTGCCTTTGGTAAGTACTAAAGTTTCATTATATTAAATGTGGTATATGTTAGCTGTATTTTTTTTTTTTAGAAAACTGGGTTTCACCATGTTGGCCAGGCTGATCTTGAACTCCTGACCTCAAGTGATCCACCCTCCTCGGCCTCCCAAGGTGCTGAGATTACAGGCGTGAGCCACCGTGCCCGGCCAGCTGTATTTTTTTTTTTAACATTTGTGAAATTTACATAGAGAATATACATTTTACAAATTTAAATTATGAAATTTAAATACACTTAATTTGAAGAATAATAATGAAATGAATATTCATATACCCAGTACTCTGGTTAAGAAATAGAATATTGCTAGTATCCTTATTTTTATTATGTTCTTTTCTGATTGCATTTCATCTTTGCTTGCCCTTGAGATAGACAGAATCCTGACTTTTGTGATAAATCAGTTGTTTGTATTACTAGTTATTATAGTTATGTGTGTATCACCAAAGAATGCATTATTTAGTTTCCCTTGTATTTGAATTTTTTTTTTTTTTGAGGCAGTGTCTCACTGTTGCCCTGGCTGTAGTGCAGTGGCATGATCTCTGCTCACTGCAGCCTGCTCCTCCTGGTTTCAAGCAATTCTCCTGCCCTAGCCTCCCAAGTAGCTGGGACCACAGGCGCGTGCCACCACACCCAGTTAATTTTTGCATTTTTAGCAGAGTTGTTCTTTCACCGTGTTGGCCAGGATGGTTTTGATCTTTTGTTCTTGTGATCTGCCCACCTTAGCCTCTCAAAGTGCTGGAATTACAGGCATGAGCCACCTTGCCCAGCCTGTGTTTGACTTTTTATATGAAAAAAGATACCATGTACTCTCCTCTAATGTACTCATTTTGCTTAACATTATATTTGTTTTAGATTTGTCTGTGCTGATGCATAGTGTTGTTCACTCATTCAGTGTTATGTATGTATTTAATAGTGTTCCATCGTACCTTGTTTTGTGCTTTGCTTTATTGTACTTCACAGATACTGCATTTTATTTTATAGGTTGAAAGTTTGTGGCAACTTTGTGTTGAGCGAGTCTGTTGGTCTCGTTTTTCCAGCAGCATGTGCTCATTTTGTGTCTGTTTCATGTTTTGATAATTCTTGTAATATTTCAAACCTTTTTGTTATTAATTTATCTGTTATGGTGATCTGTGATCAGTGGTCTTTGATGTTACTGTTGGAATTGTTTGGGGGCATCATGAACCGCACCCGTGTAAGAACGAGGAGCTTAATTGATAAATATTATGTGTGCTCTGCCTGCCCATTTGACCTGTCCTTTCTGTCACTCTCCCTCTCCTCCTGTCTCACTATTTCCTGAGACAAAGCAATATTGAAATTAGGCCAGTTAGTAATCCTGTAATGGCCTCGAAGTTTTCAGGTGAAAGGAAGAATCACAAGTTTCTCACTTTAAATCAAGAACTAGAAATGGTTTAGCTTAGTGAGGAAGGCATGTTGAAAGCCAAGACAGATTGAGAGCCAGACCACTTGTGCAAAAGAGCCAACTTGTGCATGCAAAGGAAAAGTTCTCGAAGGAAATTAAAAGTGCTATTTCAGTGAACATGCAACTGATACAGCCTTATTGCCAATATGAAGAAAGTTTTAGTGTCTGGATGGACGATAAAACAAGCCATAACATTCCCTTAGCTGAAGATAAATCCACAGCAAGGCCCTAACTCTCTTCAATTCTGTGACGGCCGAGAAAAGTGAAGAAGCTGCAGAAGAAAAGTTATAAGCTAGCAGATGTTGGTTCTTGTGGTTTGAGGGAAAAAACCATCTCCATAACACAGAAGTGCAAGGTGAAGCAGCATGTGCTGATGCAGAAGCTGCTAAGATAATTGACGCAGGTGGCTACACTGAACAGATTTTCAGTGTGGATGAAACAGCTTTCTGTTGGAAGAAGATGCCATCTAGGATTGTCATAACCTGAGAGGAGAAGTCAGTGCCTGGCTTCAAAGGACAGTCTGACACTCTTCTTAGGGTCTAATGCAGCTGGTTACTTTAATTTGAAGCCAGTGCTCATTTACCGTTCTGAAAATCATAGGGCCCTTAAGAATTATGCCAAGTCTCCTCTGCCTGGGCTCTATAAATGGAGCAACAAAGACTGGATGGCAGCACACCTGTTTATAGCATGATTTACTGAATATGTTATGCCCACTGTAGAGACCTATTGCTCAGAAAAAAGATTCTTTTCAAAATATTACTGCTCATTGACAGTGTACCTGGTCATCTAAGAGCTCTAAGGGAGATGTACAAGGAGATGAATGTTGTTTTCATGCCTGCTGACACATCTGTTCTGCAGCCTGTGAATCAAGGAGTAATTCTGACTTTCGAGTCTTACTATGAAACACATTACTTAACTAGAGCTGCCATAGATAGTGATTCCTCTAATGGATATAGCAAAGTCCATTGAAACCTTCTGGAAAGGATTCACCTTTCTAGATGCCATTAAGAACATTCATGATTCATGGGAAGAGGACAAAATATCAACATTAACAGGAATTGGGAGGAAATTGATTCCAACCTTCATGGCTGACTTTGAGGGGCTCAGAACTTCAGTGGAGGAAGTAACTGTAAATGTGGTAAAAACAGCAAGAAAATTTGAATTAGAAGTAGAGCCTGAAGATGTGACTACATTGCCAAAAATCTTCTGATCAAACTTGAACAGAATTGCCAAACTTGAACAGAGTTGCCAAAATCTTGTGATCAGACTTGAAGAGTTGCTTCTTCTGGATGAGCAAAGAAAGTGGGAACATACAGAAAACAAGTATTAAGTGGCACTAGGCTATTTAAATTTAAATGCCACTAGGCTACTAATTAAATATAATGATCTAACACAAATAACAGAGACTAGCTGAAGGATTAAAAAATATAGCCCAACTATATAAGTTGGTTATAATAATATGCTTACTTCAAATATAATGACATAGGTAATTTAAAGGATAGAAAAATGATGTATTATGCAAAGAGTAATCAAAAGATAGCTGGAGTTGCTATAGTGTGGGAAAGAAAATGGCAGGAACTGCCGGGTGGGATGGCTCACTCCTGTAATCCCAAAACTTTGGGAGGCAGGCAGATCACCTGAGATCGGGAGTTCAAGACCAGCCTGACCAACATGGAGAAACCCCTGTCTCTACTAAAAATACAAAATTAGCTGGACATGGTGGAGCATGCCTGTAATCCCAGCTACTTGGGAGACTGAGGCAGGAGAAATTGCTTGAATCCGGAAGGCAGACGTTGCGATGAGCTGAGATTGTGCCATTGCACTCCACCCTGGGCAACAATAGTGAAACTCCATCTCAAAAAAAAAAAAAAGAAAAAGAAAATGACCAGGAACAAAGAGAGACTTCAGTTAAAGGGCCAACATCACCAAGAAGGCACACTTGAGTATTTTATAAATGTCAGTTCATTCCATTTGGCTGATAACGTTGTTCGTGTCCTCTTCATCCTTGGCAATTTCTTTCTTTTTTTTTGATACAGTGTCTTGCTCTGTTACTCAGGCTGGAGTGCAGTGGTGGGATCACAGCTCACTGCAGCCATGACCTCCTGACTCAAGCGATCCTCCCACCTCAGCCTCCCAAAGTGCTGTGATATTGCAGACATGAGCCACTGCACCCAGCCTGGCAAACTTTTTATGTAGGAGTTCAGACAAGTGTTTTAGTCTCTGTGGGCCACATGCAGTTTCTGTTATATATTTGTCTTCTGGTTTTTTTCCTTAACCATTTAAGTACGTAAAACCTATTCTTAGTTCTCAGACTGTACAAAAACAGGATACAAGCCAGGCTTGGTCATGGAACATAGTTTGCTGACCAGGGATCTAAATAGATGCAGAAAAATCATTTGACCAAATCAAATATCTATTTATGATTTTAAAAAAATTCTCAGCAAACTAGGAATAGAAGGAGACTTCCTCAGAGAGATGAAGGACATTCAAAATTTTCACTGTGCCTCCTGGTGAGGAGGAAGGGAGGGACATGGCTTTTTTCTTGGTGTTTGCAAGGAGTAGGGCAGGTATAGTGAAAAGTTTCTGTCCTGGTTGGTCACTCTTTTCCCACCACTTTGGCTGGAAAGAGTAAGGTTTTCTTAGAGCCTGATTTGTCTGTGAATGTTCACATGTCTGTGTTGCAGGCTCTTTGAAAGCCTGAGGCCTGGTTATGTAAGGAGTAAAAAAAAAAAAAAAAACAACAAAAACCTCGGGACTTGATCATTAGGTCATTCCTGGGTCTTAGGTTACTAGCCAGTTTGTCTTCTTTTCTTCACTTTTCAGAATCTTCTGTTAGTTGCATTATAAATTTTACTCAGTTTTTTTTCCCTTTTTGGTGATTAACGGGGGAATAGCATGGAATGTGCTTACTCCATCTTTTCATAAATTAGGGGTGTGAGATAGCTTTTAAAAAATTATGTGTAACTAGTTCTCACAGTCATTTTTTTTTAAGCCTAAGGATTTTATTGGGGCAACTTTTGTTATTTTGTTAGCTTTTGAGCAGTATATTAACAAGAATATGTATGTTGTTAAGACTTCATTTTAGTTCTGAGCATCTCCTTTTTAGTTTTATCAAGTTTTCAGCCTGTACAGATGTGAATTTCTGTTGCGTTTTTCTGAAGTACCCTACAGGTAGCCATAATAAGGAGTGGTTAGCATGCATTGTCTAGTCATTCTTTTGTTTTTGTTTTTTTTTTTTTTTTTGAGATGAGTTTCACTCTTGTTGCCCAGGCTGCAGTGCAATGGCGTGGTCTTGGCTCACTTCAACCTCCGTCTCCTGGGTTCAAGTGATTCTCTTCTTGCCTCAGCCTCCCAAGTAGCTATGACTACAGGTATATGCCACCATGCCTGGCTAATTTTTGTATTTTTAGTAGAGACGGGGTTTCAACATGTTGGCCAGGCTGATCTTGAACTCCTGACCTCAGGCCATCCACCCACCTCGGCCTCCCAAAGTGCTAGGATTACAGGTGTGAGCCATCGTGCCTGCTGACTCATTCTTTTATTTAGTCAAAGAATTTATTCTAATTTGTATAGAGTTTTTTTTTTTTTTGAGGAAGAAATAGTTGAGAGTTTATGATTGAAGACAGATTGTGTGCTGGAGAGAGCAGTTTGAATTAGGTTGGATTTAATTTCTTGAGCATTATCTGACCTTGCTTTTTTAGCCCCTGGGGGATGATTGGTATTCTTTCTCTCAATGCTTGAGACTTCTAAGATTGTTGTCTATAGCTTCTGAAAGCTTAGTGTTCTCACTGTCTTTATGACTAATAAGGTAGAAAAGTGCATAGTGTACAGACTTTTATATAATGTGTTGACTATATTAACATTCCCCTCCTTGCCTGCAAAAAGGTCTTCAGTAATGAAGAGAAGGAACCTAGCCAAGAGAAATTATACCAAGGTGTGGGAGGCCTAGGTGGGCAGATTGCTTCAGCACAGAAGTTCAAGACCAGCCTGGACAACATGGTGAAATCCTGTCTCTACCAAAAAATACAAAATTAACCAGGCATAGTGGCATGTGCCTGTAGTTCCAGCTATTCAGGAGGCTCAGGTGGGAGGATCATTTGAGCCTGGTAGGTTGAGGCTGCAGTTAGCTGAGATTGTGCCACTGTACTCTAGCCAGGGTAAAAGAGTGAGAGCTTGTCTCAAAAAAAAGAGAAAAAAAGAAATTATAACAAGGTATTTGCAGTTGGATAGTGGAATTGGATAGATTATTCACATTTTAATTGTTTCTTAGTTGTGTTTGGTGAGCATAAACTTAGAAATATCAAAAGAAATATATGTTTACATTCGTTAACATTTTATTTAAGGATGTGATGCATTAAAGGCAATATTTTTTCGTGCATATTTTTATTGCTTAAAGGTGGGAAAGGTTTTTATTCCTGGACTGCCAGCTCCTTCTCTGACAATGTCCAACACAATGCCTCGGCCCAGTACTCCACTTGATGGCGTCAGTACTCCAAAGCCTCTTAGTAAACTCCTTGGATCATTGGATGAGGTAAGAAATGGACTAGGTGTTGTCAAAAAGTTAACATTTTTTAAAGGAGTTTGGTCAA
Source organism: Cacajao melanocephalus (assembly GCA_963573385.1). NCBI lineage: Eukaryota > Metazoa > Chordata > Mammalia > Primates > Pitheciidae > Cacajao > Cacajao melanocephalus. The sequence continues at coordinate 26,594 of CAUYLG010039390.1, read as the reverse complement.
ATATTAGTTCTTTCCGTGGTTAACTTAATTTTAGTTAATACTTGGAGAATAAATGTTTTCAAACACAAGTGATTCAGTTAACATACATTGACCTCCCTTGTGATGTGTGTGGTACTTTTTGAAGGTGCTGGAAAGATGGAAATGATACATTCTGTTCCATCTAAGGATCTCACAATTGTGTGGATTTGATGTACTGTCTGCATAAGAAATTACAATTTAAGAAAGACTCATGACTTACGGATGAGTAAAAGAGAGTACCATTGTAGATTGATTGGTGGGAAGATAACATCCAATGGGAGGACGTGGCGAAATCAAAGCCTCATCTCTGAGAGTCATGTCAGACTTGCTTTGGACCTTGGGGATAAGTAGGATATCTGTACGTAGAAAGGGGCATTCAGGGCAAGGAGGAATCACACAGGCACAAACAGGAAGGCCAGATAATGCAGAACAGTTTTCAATGGATATCTGTATCTTCATCTCCTAGTGCATAAGTTAAGGACTCAACAAATCTGTAGAATAAATGCTTATAAAAGTACAAGTAATCTGTAGGGTGAGGCAGTATAGGGGTTGAATAACCTTTTTTGAACATTTTCTATGTGCTAGGCATTGTTCTCAGTGTTTTATTAGTATTAATTATTTTTTTAGACCAGCTTTATTGAGAAGATATTACTATGATTCTTTTTTTTTTTTTTACAAATGAGATAGAGGTTACAAATGAAATAAACCTAATAATTAGTAGGACTGGGATTTATACTTACCAATGTGTTCTTAAAGGAAGAAAGGGCAGGGCATGGTGGCTCACGCCTATCATCCCAGCACTTTGGGAGGCCGAGGTGGGTTGATCACGAGGTCAAGAGATCGAGACCATCCTGGTGAACATGGTGAAACCCCGTCTCTACTAAAAATACAAAAATTAGCGGGGCATGGTGGCGCACGCCTGTAGTCCCAGCTACTAGGGAGGTTGAGGCAGGAGAATTGCTTGAACCCAGGAGGCATTCCAGCCTGGGTAACAAGAGCGAAACTCTGTCTCAAAAAAAAAAGGAAGAAAGGATGAAAGGGTAGTTTTATTCTGAATGCAATTGCCAGCGGATTACATGATTTTGAGGAAGGAGTTAGGAGTTTTTGGATCTGTGTTATAGATAGGTGTATTTTGGGATTAAAGATAAAGAGACCAGTTAGCCTCCAAGTGAGGTTGTCTGTGTCAGCGTAAGAAGCATGAAGAGGGTCTGAGCTAGAGCACTATGTGTGGAAAGGAGGGAATAACATGAGAGGCCTTGGGAGGTGGAAATGAGTTTGTCAGCTGATTGGTGTTGGGCTGCTGGGCTTGGGAAAGGTGATGTGCAACCAGGCTCCGAATTCTCTTAACCTAGGAAGGTAGCTGAATTTGCCAAGTTAGGAAGCCTGGAGGAAAGTGGTGTGTATTAAAGGACATGTGAGTGTGGATGTTAAGTGACAGTTGAAAGGGACGGTTAGTGCTATCAATTGTATTTGATAATGTCTGTCTTTAATATATTTTTAAACATGTGCAACATTGAATTTTTTTCCATTTGCAGAACATTCAGAAGGGGCACTGAAGAGGTGTCAGAATGTTTTCTGTGATTTGGAAGAATTTCTTTTATAATGGAAAATGGTTTCCAACTTTTTTAGAATTCTATAAGCCTGGTAACAGTTATGTCTTTTTGATAGGTATAAGGTCATGGAAGTGATAGTCTAACACATTGGGTGATGGCTTTTCTACTTCTCTGGCAGATTGTGCTAGTAGACTTAGAGCCAGGACCAGTGGAGCTGAATTTTTCCTGGTAACTTTTAGAGTAGAATCTGGAATATAATAAATACATCTTAGTCTCGTTTGTAAGTGTTGACAAAATATTCACTTGGAGATATATAACTTGAATTAAAGGAATAAAAAAAGGGTTGGTGGTCATGAGTGGAGATTTAAGATTGGAAGCATCTACATGTAGTTAGTAACTAAGATCATTTAAATTTTTTGTTTGCATATCTGCAGTTAAGCAAATAAATGCTTAATATATACATTTTAAGGTATATTTATATTTGCATTTAATATATAAATGCAAATATATATTTGAATAAATCATTGCCTTTAGGGGAAATACCACTAAATGCTGATCTCATTTGTTTGGTTTTTATCACTGTCCTTTCTTCCTGGGCTCTTAGTGCTTCAGCTGCTTCAAATCACAGTTTAGTCTTTTTTTTTTTTTGTTTTGAGATGGAGTCTTGTTCTGTCACTCAGGCTGGAGTGCAGTGGTGCGATCTCACCTCACTGCAACCTCTGTATCCTGGGTTCAAGTGATTCTCCTGCCTCAGCCTCCCAAATAGCTGGGACTACAGGCATGCACCACCACGCCTAGCTCATTTTTGTATTTTTAGTAGAGATGGGGTTTCACCATGTTGGGCAGGCTGCTTTCCAACTCCTGACCTCAAGTGATCCACCTGTCTTGGCCTCCCAAAGTGTTGGGATTACAGGCGTGAGCCACTGTGTCCGGCCCACAGTTTAGTCTTTAGCCCTGCAAGGTTGCTAACAGTGCTGCTGGCTTCTCCCTCTTAGTTGTGACTTCCTTGCATATTATCAGCCTTTCCATGAGTTCCTTGTACCACCAACATTTGCAGATGGCCAGAGCAGGAAAAGCAAGGTTCTCTGAGAACGTTGGATCCCTCCCTGTAGTTGCCTTCTTTAGGTGAGAATGTTGGCCCTCTTCCCTGCAGTTGCCTTCTTCCCTAGATCTTGGTCCCTCAAGTCCAGGTTGCTTCCACAGCTTTCCCACAGCCATCAATCAGATGTTTTCCTTTTACCTACCTTTTCTGGCTGTTTTCTTTGAGGACCTTGGTTTGCTGGTACTTCATTGTATCTGGAACAAATTTTTTTAAAGAGCCGGGGTCTTGTTGTGTCACCCTGGCTGGAGTGCAGTGGCTATTCACAGGCTCACTACAGCCTCAAATTTCTAGGCTCAAGTGATTCTTCTGCCTCAATCTTCTATGTAGCTGGAACTCTACAGGTGTGCACCACCATGCTTGGCTTAGAGCAGAACATTTTCGAATCTTTACATACAATTGTTCATTAGACCATATGCAAAAAAGAAATAGTTTCTTTGTCCTTAATTTCTCAGAAAACAATTCATTTGTATTATATTTATGACTTTTACAGGTTGTTCTGTTGTCCCCAGTTCCAGAACTGAGGGATTCTTCAAAACTTCATGATTCTCTCTATACTGAGGATTGTACTTTCCAACAGCTTGGCACTTACGTTCATTCTGTCAGAGATCCTGTCCATAACAGGGTCACCCTGGTAAGTATAAACATTTGGTAGCTTTCCAAGAGGTAGGCTAGCATTTCAAATTTGACAGAATACAGAATTTTGTCTGAAAAATGACTGCAAACATTTCTCATGATTTACAAAATCTATTGTAATATGTCATTTTTTGGCACTACTTTACCTTTTACTATACGGTAATTCTGCTTGTTTTCTATAGTTTCTCTACTACTACAAACTTAATGGAAACAAAAGCTTAGTTGAATTGCATATTGATATGATTTTTTTTGTCTTTTCATTAAATGTCCTCCCTTTGATGATGGTGACTCACTGTATAAAGATTAGACACTTTTTATTAAAACAAGCATTTTGGAAAACATTTTGCAAATAATTACATTTAAAGTTTCTGAAATTTGGAAGTGTTCATTTCTGTTTTGAAATTTGTTTTTCATTTATTTTATTGCTTTGATAGGCAAAGTCTTGTACCAGCTATTTTTAAGACATTAAAGACTTAGAATGTACAGGTTTTACTTACTTCCTCATTTGTTTCCATCTAGGAACTGAGTAATGGCTCCATGGTTAGGATCACTATTCCTGAAATTGCCACCTCTGAGTTAGGTATGATTGAGAAGTTTCATTTATAAGATGTGAAGTAATTGTGATTTACATTAATAATTGGGGTTTTAAACATTGTTTTGGGATTTTTGAAGCCATTGGATCAAGTTCTTAGCTTTGTAGAGGAATTTTAAAGAGCTAGGGAGTGCTTTGTAACGTCCACTCTGTGTGCTCTGAGGCTGGAGTACAGGTGAAGGATGTATTAGTTCTGTTCCTCTGAGATTTGTCTGTTGAGGAATATCATGCAGTGCAATAATATATGGACATGCTGGCTGGGCATGGTGGCTCACACCTGTAATCCAAGCACTTAGGGAGGCTGACGTGGGTGGATCGCTTGAGGTTGGGAGTTCAAGACCAGCCTGACTAACATGGTGAAACCCTGTCTCTACTAAAAATACAAAAATTAGCCAGATGTGGTGGCACATGTCTGTAATCCCAGCTACTCAGGAGTCCGAGGCAGGAGAATTGCTTGAACCCGGGAGGTGGAGGTTGCAGTGAGCTGAGATCGTGCCACTGCACACTTCAGCCTGGGAAACAGAGCAGGACTCCGTCTCAAAAAAAAAAAAGCCTGTATAACATAAGGAAGTTCATGACTTCTCTTGGTTTCAAATTGTAACTGCCAAAGCAGGACATTGGCAGATTGTAGACTAGAATGACTTTTTCGTTTTTAGGAATTTTCATTGGGTAGTAAATGGTATTCCAACTTGATGTAGAGATTCCTTGCCTTCTAAAAGGTATTTTGTAATGACAAAGCCAGGTACCAGAAGTATTATAAGCCTAAGCAAAATAGATACAAACAAATAATAATGGAGGAAATTAAATAAAAGCAAAAAATATTACCCCTTTATAGCCAAACAGAAGCTCCATAGTCAATGCACATAAGTTTATGTACTTCACCTGCAGAGGGTTCTCTCACACACTCATGCAGCATTGGGTTTACACTTACTTTGGATTCAGTTATGACATACTTGGTTATTTGGTATTTTAATATTACTTGCTTCCAACCTGTGCTGTTTGAGTGTGCACATTGCAAAATGATGGGACAGAGGATGTGTTGCTGAGGATGGGCCCAGTGACATGACAGTGGAAAGGGAAAGAAGAATCTTGGAAGAGAGGATACGTGAGTATAAGCGGTTCAGGGTTGTTTACTACTAAAAGCAGATGCGGGTCTCTTCACAGTGGTAGCCCTGGCCACTCTGAGGGGCTCATTGTATGACAGTGTAATGCTATAACTGACATTCATACTAATGACTTTGAGCCATTGAGAATCGTATAAGACCAGGTGTGGTGGGCTCATGCTTGTAATCCCCTCCCTTTGGGAGGCTGAGGTGAGGAAATTGCTTGAGGCCAGGAGTTTGAGACCAGCCTGGACAACATAGCAAGATGCTGTCTCCACAAAAAGAAAAATACAATTAGCCAGGTGTGCTGGCATGCATCTGTAGTCCTAGCTACTTGGGAAGCTGGAGCTGGTGGATCACTTGAGCCCAGGAGTTAGAGGTTACAGTGAGCTATGATTGTACCACTACACTCCAGCCTGGGGACAGAGGAAGACCCTGTTTCCCCTTACCTAAAAAAGAATAGTGTAAATTATGTGGTATTAACTCTTAACCCTTTTAAGGCAGAGAGCATGTGAAACATTTTAGAAACTGAACGATGTCAGAAATAAATAAAAGTTATAAAGCTTTGGTTAATAGGCATGTTTACTCATTTAGAACAACTTGTAAACAGCATTGCTGTTTGTGGATGCATATATTAAATATTATATATTTACTGAAGTATTTAGACAGTATTTTATATAAATGTGTAAACATAGAAGTTATATGTTTTTCATAGTGACTTTGTTTTTTTTTGAGATGGAGTTTCACTCTGGTCACACCCAGGCTGGAGTGCAATGGCGTGATCTCGGCTCACTGCAACCTCCAGCTCCTGGGTTCAAGCCATTCTCTTGCCTCAGCCTCCTGATTAGCTGGGATTATAGGCACCTGTCACCACGCCCAACTAATTTTTGTGTTGTTAGTAGAGATGGGATTTCACCATGCTGGCCAGGCTGGTCTTGAACTCCTGACCTCAGGTGGTCCACCCGCCTCAGCCTCCCAAAGTGCTGGGATTACAGATGTGAGCCACCGTGCCTGGCCCATAGTGACCTTTAATTTGTCATTGAGCTAGAACATCTTTAAGAGTGAAAGGGGGAACAGTAATTGCTGGGGCAATGGATGTAAATCAGGAATGTCTATGGCAAACTGGGCTATTTGATCATTTTATTTTGGATCCAGAATTAATGATTAAAAAGCTGTCCTCAGATCTCTTTGAAGCCCTGTTGAATTCAGTAGTTGGTTTTAGTTTCAGATTTTTGGCTAGGTAATGTTTCATCTCATTGGCTCTTTAATGACAGTTTTCTTTTCATAATAATTGGCCTTTACATAATAGAAATTAAAAAACTTTGTTATTGAATGGTGAAAAGAAATGCATGCAGAATAAGAATACTAAAATTAATCTTTGCTTTTAATAGTACAAACATGTTTGCAAGCAATTAAGTTTATCCTGCCAAAAGAAATAGCAGTTCAGATGCTTGTCAAGTGGTACAATGTCCACAGTGCTCCAGGAGGACCCAGTTATCACTCAGAGTGGAATTTATTTGTGACTTGTCTCATGAACCTGATGGGTTATAACACAGACCGCTTAGCATGGACTAGAAATGTAAGTAAATACAATTGTTTTCTTTATGAGTTATTCTGTTAATGTAATAACTGCATAATTGATAATATAAGATTCAGAGTATATAATAGGCGTACCATATTGAAAATAATAGAATAATACTAAGGTTTATTGTATCTATATAGTATAAATCAAATCTCATTTAATATTTAGTATTAACATTTTACTAGTAATTACTGAGCTTTAGAATGTTAAAGCATATATGACTATGTCTCATTTCACCTTTGTAAAATGACTGCAAGTTATGCTAGGATTTCTGATAGTTTTGGTTTTATTGATGAAGAAACTGGATCACAAAAAACCACAGATGTGATTTTTAAAAAAACTACTAGACTGCATCTTCTGACTTTTTGCTTAACATTCTTTTCTGAAGACAAGATTGTCTTTTTGCACACATGTTGCTCAGGATATGAGGAGGACGGTTTGATTTGTGGGGATTTAAAGTACTTTAGCCTGTGTATCTACTCTGTTAATGGTATGAAGCCTTATCTCTCACCCTCTTCCCACAGAAACATCCTTACAGGCCCTTATTAGATTGTTTACAAAATCAGTAGAGTGGTGTCTTCAGTATTGGTGATCTCCTTCTAGCTTTGGAGATCACTCCTAGGACAACCTTGCCTGGGTCACTCTGAAAAACAAATTACGCTCGATTATAATTACCCTTTTTCCGGGTAACTCAGCTGTACCATGCTGTGCGTTTTAGCCTTGTACAGCAAATCCAGTTTTAAAAATTGTTTTTTTGTCTCAATTATGAAAGGAAAATTTGGAAAATGGAGGAATTAAGAAAATAATTATACTACTCAGAGATAACCACTCTAAATATTTCATGTCACCTTGTATATAAAAAAATCACTGAAAATTTCCCATATCATTAAAAAATTTTTCCAAAAAATCTCCATCATTTAATCATTGTATAGTTTTATCATCATTAACCAATAGGTAATAATTGCGCCTTGTGAATCTTTTTTTCCCTTATTATGAGTAATTTATAAACATTCTTTTTCACACAAATCTTTAACCGTTTCTCTAGTTACTTCCCAAGAATTGAATCTTAGGAGAGAGACTGCTGGGTCAAGTAATGTTTGGAAAGGGGTTCCCAGGCGACATTCTTTCTAGCATCATTTAAAAGTGCCCATTTCACCACAGTGTTTATTTGTGGTGTGATGAACCTTTGCCAGCTTACTGAGAAATTGTATCTTATTTCTGTATAAGTAAATGGGAATGGTTTTTTTCAAAATCTCATCAGTTATTTATAGTTATTATTTTTTGATTTATATTTCATGTTGTTTATGTTCCAGCCTCTTCTCAGTCCAGTGGCCAAAGTAATCCTGTGTGATAAAGTCAGGTCACGTTAGTCATGCCTCTGCGTAGAATCCCCCAGTGACTTCCCATGTCATTCAGTAAAGGCCGTATAGGCCTACAAGATGCTGTGTGACCCAGCCCGCACTTAGTCTCATTTCTTATGCTTTGCACATATCATCCCAGCCACCTTGGCATTTGCTTGTTGCCTGAGCACTGCCAGGATGTTTCTGCCTCTGAGTGTTTGCACATGCTGTTACCTCTATGGAAAATACGTGTGTAGGTCTTTATTCAGATGTCACCTCAGTGCTGCCTGTCCTGTCTCTCTATGTAGAATTATACCTGCCTCCACACCTTTAGTGCCATTTACCTGTTTTATTTTTTTCTTCTCAATTAAATATAATATACTATATATTTTACTTATTTTGTTTTGTGTCCCTCTTCCATCAACTGGAATGTAAATTGTAGAAAGGCAAAGATTTTCATTTAGTTTTGTTTACTACTCTCTCTCTCTCCAGGAGCCATGGTATTGCCTGGCATACAAGGATAGGATACTCAGTGAACCTTTGTTGAGTGAATGCCGTTTTCCATCTGACTGAGATACTGTTTTTAAGAGTTTGTGTCAATTTCAGTACGTGAAGGAATTGCCCTCTGCAATTTCCTTGAGAAAAATCTTATGGGAAAATAGGGACAATTTTCCTTTTTTTTTTTTTTTTAAACGGAATAAAGCTCGGTCACCCGGGCTGCGATGCAGTGCATCTATCTTGGCTCATTACATCCTTTGCCTCCCAGGTTCAAGCGATTCTTGTGCCTCAACCTCCTGAGTAGCTGGGATTACAGGCATGCACCTCCACACTTGGCTAATTTCTGTATTGTTAGTAGAGACAGGGTTTCACCATGTTGGCTATGCTGGTTTCTAACTCCTGACCTCAAGTGATCTTCCCGCCTTGGCCTCCCAAAGTGCTAGGATTACTGGCATGAACCACTGCACCTGTCCTTCTTTTCTTATTTTAAACAATTATATCAAAGTGACCTTATCTCCAATTTTTGTGTTCTTTATTACATGTGAGAAGATTAAACCTCATAGAAACTGGTTTTTTTACATTATGAAAAAGCACGTCAGCTTTCTGTAGTTTTGTCTATCATTGTCCTTGAAACTTGTTGATGAGTATAGATTGTTGTGTCCTGTGTTCTCTGGCAGAGAACCTATGCCCCCTCGCGTTTCCATGTTGTAGGGAGGACTGAGCACCTACCCATTTTTTCCTTTGCAAAGAAGGACATGGGTCTTTCACTTACTTATTGCATGATAATTGTGAAGGAAGGAATAAGGAAATAATTCTTGAGGCCAAGTTGCTTTGCCATTTATTTATAGGACTGCATGTTTAAACCTTTGCTATCTTTTGTCCTCATAGTCAAAGCTCAGGATGAAATGGTCCTCATTGGCAAATGGTTTTCTTTTGCTTTGTCCAGATTTATTATCTTTTTGTTTTCTTATATATAATGTGGAGGAGTACAGAATTTCTGCCAATGACTAGTTACACAATTTTTGGCATTTCTTTGTGCTTTCTTTAATTTGCTGATGTGTTAAATGAGAACACTGGACTGTGCATTGTAGGAACAGTTGCATTTGGGGTTAACTTTTTGTGGCTTTTGGGCTGCCCTTTTTTTCATTAGATAAATACTAAATCCCTGTTGTGAGCCTGCATGATGCCAGGTTTCTCACATATACCCTAAACAAGACAGAGTGTTCTTCCGGAATTGACTGTCGTGGGGGAGACAAATAAATAATATTTGATATATGTGTTATGATAGATGAAGGATAGAGGTCCATAGGAGCATATAACAGGGTTGGCTAACCTGAGACACACTGAAAGAATGAAGATTAAACAGATCCATGCATGGCACAAAGAGCCATCCTTATCAGGTAGTTTCTACTTTGTCATAACTCCAGGCCTTATGAATCTGATAATTATAGCAGGGACATTCTTATTGACTGTGGGACTTTGTGTATTTGTGCATGTTATATTTTGGTTGAAATTTTAGGTAAAATAGTTACTATTTTATTTGTTGCTTTGATTTCACCAGGTTTTGTATACTATGTATGAGTTGAGCTATTTTTTATTTGAATGTTTCACAAGCAGACCTTCTCTCTCAGTAACATTCAGTTTTAAAAATCACTTTATTGCTACCTATATTTAGTTTTTATATAGAAGTCAACTCTGTTTAGGTGAGTAAATTGATAAATGCGTAAGTTTTTTAGCACAGGAAAATAGCCATTGCCATTTATAGAGTTACAGTTTATTAGTTGATAGTCAGTGCACATGTGAAGTAGCTGGGGCAGCAAAGATTATGCCAGGGGAAATTAAAGAAGAGTGACTTGTAAAAAACTGCTTTTATGTAGTTGTATTAGTTAGAAGAGAGGCTCACTATTGTAACAGAAAGCCTCAAAAGATACAATGGCTCAAACACAATAAAAATGTTTGTCTTGCTTATATAACAGGGATTAGCCAATAAACAGGCCACACAGTTATTCACGGACCCAGGTTGATGGAGAATCTTTTGTCTTCAGTTCAAAGATTGCCATTGGTTGACTGTATTCCAGTCAGGTTGAAGGGACAAAGAGTGTGGAGGAGCAGGTGCAGGACTGGACTGGTCCTGGAAGTGATGACAGTGACTTCCATTTATAATTAACTCTGTCGAAGGGTCACACCTAACTTCAGAGGAGGCAGGGGTATGTATGTAGTCTGCCTGTGGGTTCAGGAGGAAGAGGAGAACAAAGATTTTGCAGAGTAGCTATTTGTCTCTGCCATAGAATTGTTAGTTTACTGTAGATGGACTGTAAATAAATGTTTCGTAGTTCTAGCATTTGACTGATATTGGGTTGATCCTTTGAGACTTGGCATATGGTGGATATGCCTAAAGTTTCTTATTCTACCAGAGGTGTGATGTAATCTGTGTTGTTACAGAAGTAGGAGAGGGAAGGAAACTGCCATTAAAATTAGTACTTAGGAGCCCAGGCACCATACTAGATGTTTGTATATATTAATATGATTTCATTTTATCTTCACAGTGACCTAGAAGAAAGATATTTAAATAATGACTTTCCCGATTAAAAAATGAGTTTTGATGGCTTCCCTCAGTTTCCATAATTGGTAGGGCTGATTTCTGAATCCTTTAAGTTGATCAGTTGACAGGAATGCATTTATGACTTTTGTCTTTTCTTTTGGGGTTACTTTTCAGTTTGACTTTGAAGGATCACTTTCCCCTGTCATTGCACCCAAAAAAGCAAGGCCTTCTGATACGGGATCTGACGATGTAAGCCTATTATTTCTTGCTAATGTAAATTAATTTATGGATTCTCATACTAGCCTCTCACTTCTGTGGTATTTCTATCAATTCCTCTATCTTTCTAGCGCCTTTCACTTTATTTATTTTAATACTGAGTAACAACTATTTTGAAGATTGGGATCTGTTACATTTTCTGTGTTCTTTTAATGATTATCTAAACATTAATATATGTATTGCTGCATGATTTCAGTTTCGGTTTGTAGACATTTTAGTACCAACTGATTACCTGAAATGACAGCATTTATCTTTTTTATGCAGTTTTTTAAATTAAAGTTCTTAATCATATCAGGTTCCATGGTATATTCTTAAGTGGCCCAAATATATTTTTTAAAATCGTGGTATAATTTACAAGAATGAAATCCTCACATCTTAAGTTTACAGTTTGATTAGTCTTAATGTATGCTCACTCATATAACCCACACTTATTTTTTTTTTTTTTTTTTTTTTTTTTTAAAGACGGGGTTTCACTATGTTGGTCAGGCTGGTCTTGAACTTCCGACCTCAGGTGATCCGCCCGCCTTGGCCTCCAAAGTGCTTGGATTATAGGCATGAGCCACTGCGCCCGGCCCAACCCACACTTCTTTAAAGACACAGAATATTTTTATAACTCCATAAAATTTCCTTGTGCTGTTTTTAATCAGCTTTCACTAGCAATCACTGATCTGAATTCTGTTACCGTATCTTAGTTATACCTGTTCTATAACTTGATGTAAATGAAATAATACAGTATGTAATCTTTGGTATAAGATTTCTTTTATTTGGCATAATGCTTTTGAGATTCATTCATATTGTTACATATACCAGTAGTTTGTGTCTTTTATTGCTGAGCAGTATGAATATACCATAGTTTGTTTATCTACCCTTCTGCTGGTAGATTATCTAGGCTATTTCAGTTCTTTTTTTTGTCAGTCTTATGAATAAAGCAAGCTGCTACTAACATTCACTGTCAAGTCTTTGTGGACATATATTTTCTTTTTACTTTTTGAGTCAGAGTCTTGCTCTTTCACCCAGGCTGCAGTATGGTGGCATGATCTTGGCTCACTGCAACCTCTGCCTCCCAAGTTCAGGCAATTCTTATGCCTCAGCCTCCCCAGTAGCTGGAATTATAGGTGTGTGCCACCACACTTGGCTAATTTTTGTATTTTTAGTAGAGACAGGGTTTCGCCATGTTGTCCAGGCTGGTCTCAAACTCTTGGCCTCAAGTAATCTGCTCACCTTGGCCTTCCAAAGTGCTGGGATTACCGGTGTGAGACACCACTCCTGGCCTTTGGACATGTATTTTCATTTCTTTCTTTTTTTTTTTTGAGAGGGAGTCTTGCCTTGTCACCCAGGCTGGAGTGCAGTGGTGCAATCTCGGCTCAGTGCAGCCTCTGTGTCCCAGTGATTTTTTTGCCTCAGCCTCCCGAGTAGCTAGGATTACAGACTTGTACCACCACACCCAGCTACTTTTTGTATTTTTAGTAGAGATGTGGTTTCACCATGTTGGTCAGGTTGGTATTGAACTCTTGACCTCGTGATCTACCTGCCTCAGCCTCCCAAACGGTTGGAATTATAGGCATGAACCACTGTGCCTCTTTGTTTTTTGTTTTAAGAGACATGGTCTTATTCTGTTGCCTAGGCTGGACTGCAGCGATGCTATCATAGGTCACTGTAACCTCGAACTCCGAGGCTCAAGCCATCCTCCTACCTCAGCCTCTGAGTAGCTAGGACTACAGGTATGCACCATCATGCCTGGCTAATTTTTAAATTTTTTTTGTTAGAGACAAGGTCTTAATATAATATGTTGTGCAGGCCAGTCTCAAACTCCTGGGCTCAAGCAGTCCTCCTGCCCTTACCCCCCAAGTGCTGCAATTACAGGTGTGAATTTTAATTTCTTTTTTTTTTTGAGATGGAGTCTTGCTCTGTTGCCAAGCTGGAGTGCAGTGGCACAATCTCGGCTCACTGCAACCTTTGCCTCCCGGGTTCAAGCGATTCTCCTGCCTCAGCCTCTGCAGTAGCTAGGACTACAGGCGCATGCCACCACGCCCAGCTAATTTTTTTGTATTTTAGTAGACATAGGGTTTCACCATGTTGGCCAGGATGGTCTCAGCCTCCTGACCTCGTGATCTGCCCACCTTGGCCTCCCAAAGTGGTGAGCCACCGTGCCTGGCCTTAATTTCCTTTACGTTAAAATTTATGCCTATACTTTTTAATTCCTTTTAATTTAATTTTTTTAAAATTAAAATTCATGCCTATAATTTTAGATTTCTTTTAATTTAATTTCTTTTAAATTAAAATTCATGCCTGTAATTGCAGCACTTTTTGGGGTAGTGGCAGGAAGACTGCTTGAGCTCAGGAGTTTGAGACCAGTCTGGGCAACATATTATAGTAAGACCTTGTCTCTACCAAAAAAATTTAAAAATTAGCCAGGCATGATGTCGCATACCTGTAGTCCCAGCTACTTGGAGGCTGAGGTAAGAGGATGGTAAGCACTCTTTCATGTGCTCATTAGCTACTTATGTATCTTTTTGTGAAGTTTTTGTTCAAGTCTTTACCTACTTTTTATTAGATTTTAAAAAATATGTAAAGCTGTTGAAGTTAATCTACATGTTCTAGACATGAGTTCTTGACCATATTTTCCCTTAGTATGTGGCTTAACAGTGTCTTTGATGAGCAGAATTTTTTATTTTGGTTATCCAGTTTATTAGTTTTTTCTTTTATGGTTAATTCTTTGTATCTACTCCAAGAATTTTTAAGTCAGAATAACACCCTGTATTAAGCCTTATAAAAACACCAGTAAATTCCAAGATCTGGAAATAGCATAAACCACATTCTCTGAACCAAATGCAGTAAGTCACAAGTAGAACCAAAATAGACTGAATATTTGGAAAATGTAGTACACAGTTTGAATATAAAAATCAGTTGATTATTAGATTATATTATTAGCCCTGTCATCTTATATATGTAGAAAGATGAATTCACCAGCTGAATGCAGGTGGAACTTCCCTCTTTACCAAAACACAGTTTAGTGTAGTGGCCAGTAACCTGCCATCTACTTTTCATATAAAACCTAGCCTGAGATAATCTTAAATTTTTTCTCTCAATCTCTACCTAAATAGTAGAATCCTTCTCCCATTTTCTTTCCTAAAAGGACATGACAAGATATTTTTAAAAAATGGTTTTTAAAGGCGACTTGCCTTAAAGTTTATAACTGGCATCTGGAAATTGTGTGCTATTTTATAATTCCTTCATTCTTAGTATTTTTTTTTTAAATATATACTCTTAGACCACCTTAATGTGAAAATGAAACTTGAGTTGTTTTAAGTGAATTAATTTTCTTTTCTAATTATATTTTAAGGAGGTATTTTTAAAAATTAATATTCTTTTTATTCTTCTCAGGACTGGGAATATTTACTAAATTCAGACTACCACCAGAATGTTGAGTCTCATCTTTTGAACAGAGCCTTGTGTTTGAGTTCTTCAGAAGTTTCACAGATGAAGGATGAGGATTTTTCACAGAATCTCAGTCTGGATTCTTCTACACTTCTCTTTACTCACATACCTGCAATTTTTTTCGTTCTTCACCTGGTGTATGAGGAGCTTAAGTTGAATACTCTAATGGGAGAAGGAATTTGTTCACTTGTTGAGCTTCTCGTTCAGTTGGCAAGGTAAATTTGTTTGTAGGTTAGAAACTGGCAGGAAATCCTTAGATGGCTGTCTTTTCCATGATATTATATAGGGACCTTGTAAATAAGTTTCTGAACTCTACTTTCTCCGAAAACTAGGGCATCTCCTGTAAACCACAGAGTTGTTTGAAGATACTGGTTATGTAAGGGCCTGTGGGCCATGCAGGGATTTTTAGTCTTTGTCCTGAGATTAGTGGAAAGTCACGAAAAAATGGAGATGACCTACTTAGATTTTCATTTTGACAGGATGATTGGCTACACTGTGGTGGGAGTTCTAGAATAATATCTGCTGCTTTATAATAATACCCATATTCAAATAGTGCTTTATAGTTGACAAAATCATAGTTTACATATAAAGTCTCAAGGTAAGATTCCTGTTTTAGTGATGAGGATACTTGCCTAAATTTGTTTCTAAGAATATGAGTATTCGATAGTTGTAGACTCATGCTGCTGTGCTATCCTTGTTGCAATCTGAGGTCGTCCCTGTCTTTGAGGCACTGATAGTAGATTCACAATAAGATAGTTCTGATTTGTTTCACTACCTTTCAATAGCTTTGAAGCATCTTGTGTATGGCTCTGAATTCTGGGGTCATACTTATGTGTTGTTTGAGCCTTTATGACCTTTGGTGATAAAGAAGTTGAATTTGAATTGAAATGTCAACCTCTGAGTTAAGACATAGTATATTTTCTAATTTCTGTTATCTTTTTTGAGATCTTGAAATTCAATCCTGAGACATGGCAATTTTAATTAATGGTAAATTTCACTTAGGATGTCATTACTATCATAAAAATTCTTTTGCAATTAAGTAATTTCCAAACCATAATCATGGCTTTCTGAAATAAGTAACATGTATGACGTTTTATATTTTGTCAGGTTTTTTTTTACATACTTTATCTTATTTAATCTTTTTTTGGGGGTAGGGGAACACGGAGTCTTGCTCTGTCACCCAGGCTGGAGTGCAGTGGCGCCACCTCAGTTCACTGCAACCTCTGCCTCCCGGTTTAAGCAATTTTCCGCCTCAGTCTCCCAAGTAGCTGGGACTATAGGCGCCCGCCACCACCCCTGGCTAATTTTTTGTATTTTTAGTAGAGACGGGGGTTTCACCATCTTAGCCAGGCTGGTCTTGAACTCCTGACCTCATGATCCGCCCACCTTGGCCTCTCAAAGTGCTGGGATTACAGAGGTGAGCCACCGTGCCTGGCCCATTTTATTTAATCTTTAAAACTTCAGAGTAAGTTTTCTGGTATTGCTCCATTTTCTAGAAGAAAATACTGAGGTTTATAGACATGACTTACTGAAGTTCACACAGCTAATAAATAGCAGAGGAGGAACTAGCTCATGGTGCTTTTACTCTAGTTTTAGCTCTGCAAAAGTTAGCAAAAAGAGATTGGGTTGCATTTGTCACACTGGGCACTTTAAAGTCCAAAAATACAATAAAGAGACTCTAGATTTGGTTATCTTTCTCATAAGTAAGTTTTTAAATTGAAAGATTCAACTAATGAATCCTTCCAACTCTGTTGGGAGAAGGTGCTATAATACCTTCTTTTTTACGTGCTCTTACTGTTTTAGGGACTTAAAATTGGGACCTTATGTAGATCATTACTATAGAGACTACCCAACGCTTGTCAGAACTACTGGACAAGTGTGCACAGTTGATCCAGGTAAGTCGTCGTGCTTTTAAAGATTTTCTGAACAGTGTGGTGACATTTGCTTGTATCTTTCTCAGTGAAGAGCAGGGGATGTATTTCTTACCATTGGCTTCTAAGTCAGGGGCAGTGTCTTTCCACCAGGCAGATTTTAGTTTGTAATGCTTGTTTTCTGACACGTAGTAAGCCATAATATCTTCAGTGTATAGGGAAAATTTTACCCATCCCTAAGGTTCAGACTTGCAAAAGTTTAGGAACAGCTTCCAGTGCCAAGGATGCTTTTAAACTAGACTTGTACTGTCCAGTTAGTAGCCACTAGCCATATGCTACTTAAATTCAATTAAAATAAAACATGTATTTCCAGTGCACTGGCCACATTTTGAGAGCCCAGTAGCTACATGGGGCTAGTGCCACCATGTTGCACAGTGCAGATTCAGATACAGAACATTTCCATCACCACTATACTGTCCTAGACCCTGAGCTAAAGGAACTGAAAGTTGGGGCCCAGGCGAAAAATTTTGGTTAGGTTTTTTTTTTTTTTTTTTTTTGTGACACCGAGCCTCTCACTCTGTCACCCAGACAGGAGTGCAGTGCTACGATCTTGGCTCACCACATCCTCCACCTCGCATGCTCAAATGATTCTCCTGCCTCAGCCTCCTCAGTATCTGGGATTACAGGCGTGTGCCACCATGCCCGGCTCATTTTTGTATTTTTAGTAGTGATGAGGTTTCACCATGTTGGCCAGGCTGGTCTCGAACTCCTGACCTCAAGTGATCCACCTGCCTTGGCCTCCCAAAGGGCAGGGATTACAGGTGTTAGCCACTGTGCCTGGCCTTTGGTTAGATTCTTTATATCCCTTGGGAAAATAATTTGCTAAATTTCCATCCAGGATGGGATAAATAGAAGTCATTTATATTCTACATTTAATAACATAGTCACTTGTTTACTGTGGCAGAAAACATGAAGTATTTTGGAGGATATGAGAAAATGTTATTCTAATTGTTTCAAAATGACAGGTAACTGTTGATCATCTTCCCTTTAAAATAATGTTGTCTTAATGTATTTTTATATCTATTTATATAATTTTAAAGGTCAAACAGGATTTATGCATCATCCATCATTTTTTACTTCTGAGCCACCAAGTATTTATCAGTGGGTGAGTTCTTGTCTGAAGGGTGAAGGAATGCCACCTTATCCTTACCTCCCTGGAATCTGTGAAAGAAGCAGACTAGTAGTCTTGGTATGTATGTGGAATGTTATTACCTATCTTCTTTTCCTTTTAAAATTTAGTTTTAAAAATTATACCTATGGTTAAGTTTTTTTTCCGTGTATAGGTCTGTGAATTTCAGTATGTGTATGGATTCATGTAATTACTACAATTAGGATATAGAACATTTATATAACCCTTAAAAATTTGTCTCATGATGTTGAGATAAATCCAAGTTGTTTCCTGTATCAACAGTTAATTGCATTCTATGGCTGGTTAGTAGTTTATTGCATGGATGTGCCATAGTTGGTTTTTCATTCAAGATAATTGGGTTGATTACTGAAGCGGGAGCAGCCAAAATGAAGTTCAATCCCTTTGTGACTTCCGACTGATGCAGGAATCGCAAAGGCATTTCAATACACCTTCCCACATTTGCAGGAATATTATGTCCTCCCCTCTTTCCAAAGAGCTGAGACAGAAGTACAATGTGCGATCCATGCCAATCCTAAAGGATGATGAAGTTCAGGTTGTACGAGGACACTATAAAGGTCAGCCGATTGGCAAAGTAGTCTAGGTTTGGAGGAAGAAATATGTAATCTACATTGAACAGGTACAGCGGGAAAAGACTAATGGCACAACTGTCCACGTAGGCATTCACCCCAGCAAGGTGGTTATCACTAGGCTAAAACTGGACAAAGACTGCAAAAAGATCCTTGAACAGAAAGCCAAATTTTGCCAGGTAGGAAAGGAAAAGGGCAAATACAAGGAAGAAACTATTGAGAAGATGCAGGAATAAAGTAATCTTATATAGAAGCTTTGATTAAAACTTGAAACGAGGAAAAAAAGATAATTGGGTTGATTCCAGTTTTTAGCAATTGTAAATACAGATGCTGTCAGCATTTCTGTTCAGGTTTTTATGTGAATATAAGTTTTTCTTTCTCTAGGACAGGTACCTAGGAGTAGGATTGATGGGTCATATAGTAAGTTTGTATTTTGTTTTTAAAGAAACTCGGCTGTTTTCCAGAGTGGGTCTTCCATTTTACATTTTTACCAGCAGTATTTAAGAGATCACTTACCTGCATTCTTGTCAGTATTTGGTATTGTCACTATTTTTTATTTTTATCTTTTTGAGAGTTGTGTAGTTATACCTCATTGTGGTTTTAATTTGCATTTTCCTAATGGCTAATGATGTTTTGAAGGTTCTAGATATGAGGTTTTGTCAGACAGGTAGTTTGCAGATATTTTCTTCTAGTTTCTACCTTGTCTTGTCTCATCATTCTCTTAATACGTCAAAGAGTGAAAGTGTTTAATTTTGATGAAGCTAGTTTATCAGTATTTTTCTTTAGTGGATGTTGCTTTTAGTGTGGTGTCAAAGAATTCTTTGTTTAACTTTAGGTTTTGAAGATTTTCTCCTGGGTTTCTTTGTGTGTTTTTCATTTAGATCTCTAATTCATTTTGTTAATTTTTTATAATATGTCAGGTTTTAGGTCAAGGTTTTTATTATTTCATTTGGTTATCCAGTTCTTCCAGCTCTATTTTTTGAAAAGACTATCATTTCTCTATTGTGTTTGCACTTTTGTCAAAAGTCAATTTGGCCATATTCTTGTGTCTATTTCTGGACTTTGTATTCTGGTTTATTGATCTTTGTGGCTGTCTACTCTGTAGTTACTATAGCTTTATAGTAAGTCTTAAAACTGATTAGCATTACTCCTTCCTTCATTACTCTTCTTGCCTTTTCATACTGATTTTATTTTTATTTTTTGAGACTGAGTCTTGCTCTATCACCTAGGCTAGATAGTGTATAGTGGCATGATCTCAGCTCACTGCAATATCCACCTTCTGAGTTCAAGTGATTCTCTTGCCTCAGCCTCCCAAATAGCTGGGATTACAGAACCCTGCCACCATGCCTGGCTAATTTTTTGTATTTTTAGTAGATATGGGGTTTCACCATATTGGCCAGGCTGGTCTCGAACTCCCCACCTCTGGTGATTCGCCCACCTCAGCTTCTCAAAGTGCTGGGATTACAGGTGTGAGCCACCACCTCCGGCCCATACTGATTTTAGAATCATCTTGTCTATAGCTACAAAAAAAAATCCTGCTGAAATTTTTTTCAAAGAAACACATCTTTCTTTATTTTTATTATCTTTTGTTCACCTTTACCTTGAGCTGAAAATCTGATGATTTATTTTTAGATATCAGTTTGTTAATACATGCCCAACATCAAACCTTCATATAGAACCAAAGGGCTGTAACAGTTGATAAGGTGCGTTTCTTGGCATGCCTGTTCTTCAGTCTCCCCATCCCGGAGCAGCCTGCTCATAGGCCCCTCTTGGGCCTCTCCCGGTGGGGTCTTCCCAGGCTTGCAGGAGAACCATATGCTTTTCTCCTTCTCTCAAATGTTGGCAGATTGTAAATGTCTTTGCCCCCTGCCCTTCTTTTTCTTTACTCTACGTTTTGCTCTGCTTCGTGGTGAGAAGTGCTTCAGAGCCCTCCATCACTCCAAAACAGACATATAGAATGGTGATTCTGTTTAAAAAACACAGATATTTTACTGATAGCAAAATATATATAACATAATATTTCTCATCGAAATTATTGTTATTATTTTTTGAGACAGAGTCACTCTGTCACCCAGGCTGGAGTGCAGTGGCATCATCTCAGCTCACTGCACTCACCCTTCATCACCACCTGGGTTCAAGTGATTATCCTGCCTTAGCCTCCTGAGTAGCTGGGATTACAAGCGTGAGCCATCACGTCTGGCTAATTTTTCTGTTTGTAGTAGAAATGGGGTTTCACCGTGTTGGCCAGGCTGGTCTTGAACTCCTGACCTCAGGTGATCCGCCCGCCTTGGTCTCTCAAAGTCTTGAGATTACAGGTGTGAGCCACTGCATCCAGCCTGAAATTATTTTTGAGTGTACAATCCAGTGGCATTGAATACATTCACATTGTTATGTAGCTATCACCACTGTCTATACTCAAGACTTTTTCATCATCCCTAACATAAACTCTGTGCCTACTAAACAGTGATTCCCCATTCCCCTTCCTCCCAGGCCCTAGTAATTCTGTTTCTTATGAATTTGTTTCTTGTAAGTACCTCATAGTATGGGAATCCCTCTTTGTCTGCCTTATTTCACTTAGCATAATGTTTTCCAGGTTTATCCATATTGTAGCATCTATCAAAATTACATTCTTTTAAAGGCAATATTCCATACAGTATGCCACTGTATGGCTATACCACAGTTTATCATTTCATCTGATGATGGACACTTGGGTTGTTTCCACCTTCTGGCTATTGTGAATAGTGCTGCTGTGAACCATGGGTATACAAATATCTGTTCAAGTCTCTGCTTTCAGTTCTTTTGAATATATACCTGGTGGTGGAATTGCTGGGCCATATGGTAGGTAGTTCAATGTATAACTTTTTGAGGAACTGCTAAACTCATTTTCATGGTGGCTGTACCATTTTACATCCTTACCAGCAATGCAGGAGGAAGGGTTCCCGTTTCTCCACAGTCTTGCCAACACATACTATTTTCTATTTGTTTTTTAAAAATTATAGCCATCCTAGTACTTATGAACTGATACCTCATTGTTTTGATTTGCATCCTTAATGATTAGTGATGTTGAGCATATTTTCATCTGTTTGTTGGCCATTTATGTATCTTCTTTGAAGAAATATCTCTGCAAATCATTTGTGTATTTAAAAATTTTTTTCTTGTTGAGTTTAGGCATTTTTTAAAAAAATATTATCTATCTATGTATATTTTTAAAGACAGGGTTTCACCATGTTGGCCAGGCTAGTCTTGAACCCCTGACCTCAGGTGATCCACCTGCCTTGGCCTCCCAACGTGCTGGGATTACAGGCGTGAGCCACCGCTCGTGGCAAGTTTAGGCATTTTTATACTGTAGATATTAATGTATCAAATACATGATTTACAAATATTTTCTTCCATTCTGTAGGTTTTTCTGCAAATGTCTTTTCAGTAAAACTGGCTTCAGTACTCAATTTACCTCTCAGGCCTTTCACCTTAGTTTTGTCCTCTTGGTATTTCTTTTAACCTGTCAGCTCACAGATTTATTTATAAAATATATTTATAAAAACATAAATTTGTTTATCAAAATATTCTAAAAAATATCAATAGAAGCACTTATTGATAGGGTTTTGGTTTTGTCATTATGAGTTTTATTGGTTTTTTTTTTTTTTTTTTTTTAGACAGGTCTTACTCTGTCATCCAGGCTGGAGTACAGTAGCGTGATCAAGGCTCACTTCAGCCTCGCCCTGGGCTCAAACAATCTTCCCAGCTCAATCTCCCGAGTATCTGGGACCACAGGTGCACACCATCACACTGGGCTAATTTTTGTATTTTTAGTAGAGATGGGGTTTGCCATGTTGCCCAGGCTGGCCTTGAACTCCTGACCTCAAGTGATAATTTTTTTTTTAATGTAATGTTTAGCTAATGAGACATTTGTAGTAACCTTCTAGCTTATGGTGGCTTTTTTCTATTGAGTCACTCGTATATGTGGAGATGGCATTGTCTGTGTACCATTTGTTGAAATGAAGGTAAGGAAGGAAGTGAGATAACATTTATTGGGAGCCTGTTGTCTTCAAGGAACTTTATAATGTTTTCTCATTTAGTAGAGAGACCTGATGTACTTTTGTGTTTGTGTTATATGCTGAATAGTTTAACTCTTTTGAGAGAGTTTTTCCTTTGTCTTATCTTTTTCGTTTCCTCTTCAAAGCAAATATCACTACAGCTCTATACCACTAGATACTTCCTAGGTAGTGAGAGAGCGCTATTTGATACCTGTTGGAATGACTGAAAATAAGTTTTGGTGAGGATATGGAGCAATCGAAACTTTCATACATCACTGGGGGGACTGCAAAAATGGCACAGCACTTTGGAAAACTGTTTGGCAGTTTCTTGTGAAGTTAAACGCATTTACCATAAGACAAAGAAATCCTAACTCCTTAGTATTTACTCAAGAGAAATGAAAACATATGCCTGCACAAAGACCCACATGTATGTGAATGTTTAGAGCAACTTTGGTCATAATGGCCACAAACTGGAAACAATGTTCACCAGTTTTTGAGTAGGTAGACAGTTTGGTACATCTGTTTAATGGAATACTACTCAGCATAAAAAGGAAGAGATTAGTGATCCTTGGAGAGATGTGGATGAATCTCAAAGACATTATGCTAAGTTAAAGAAGTAGCACAAAAAAAGACTACCTATCATGATTCATTTACATGTTATTGTAGGATAGACAAAACAGTACAGCAAGAAAGCAGATGAGTTGTTTCCAATGCTGGGTGTAGGAGGAAAAGATTGACTACAAAGAGAAGAAGGGAACTTTTTGGCGTGATGAAAGTATTCTATATTGTGAGTGTGGTAGTGGTTATGTGATATAACAGTTTTCGAAACTCATAGAACTGTACACCTAAAATGGATGAATTAGTCTGTGTTATATTTATTTTCTAGTTATATTTCAATTATGTAGCTGGGTATGGTGGCTTATACCTGTAATCCCAGCACTTTGGGAGGCTGAGGCAGGAGGATTGCTTGAGGTCATGAGTTTGAGCCCAGCCTGGGCAACACAACGAGATGCTGTTTCTACTAAAAATAATAATATAAAAGAATTAGCTGGACGTGGTGGTGGATGCCTGTAGTCCTAGCTACTTTGGAGGCTGAGGCAGGAGGATTGCTTGAGCCAAGGAGTTTGAGGCTGCAGTGAGCTGTGATTGCGCCACTGCACTCTACTTTGGGTGACAAAGTGAGATAGTGTCTCTGAAAAGTGAAAAATAATGTTTATTTTCTTTTGCAGAGTATTGCACTGTACATACTTGGTGATGAGAGCTCTGTTTCTGATGAATCCTCACAGTATTTAACCAGAATAACTATAGGTAAGTTGGTGTAATGTTGGGTCTCTGGAAACAACTTCTTGTAAATGTCAGTATCACAATTGGAAAAATAGAAAGAAAATTTTTGTTTGCTTTAGCAGCCATGTCTTACTTTTTTAGTACTGTTCTGATGTATATAGTCCACAGCTGATTTTTCAGGTATCAGGATTACTTAAAATCTAACAAATCTTGTATTTTCAGTGTGGGTAAAAAGGACTGTTTTAACCTCTTGGAAATTGTTATACCATTGACTCTTGAAAAACGTGAATTTGAACCATGTGGGTCCGCTTACAATGAATTTTTTTTCAACCAAATGCAGATAGAAAATGTAGTATTCTCGGATGTGAAACCCATATGCAGGTTCCACAGGGCCAATTGCAGGACTTGAGCATGCACAGATTTGGATACACACGGGGTGTCTTAGCCAGTCCCCTGAGTATTCTGAGGGCCAACTGTACTTTTCAGCCTGCCACAGTATTGCTTATTTTACTTTTTTAAAGATATTCTTTGCTAATGGATTCTTATTTTCAAATGTCTTCTACATGTTATATGTTTACCAGGATGGCTATCAAAGTTGTTTCCTTTTGTTGCCTTTTAGCCCCCCAGAAGTTGCAAGTAGAACAAGAGGAAAACAGGTGACTTTTATTTAGACTGTGCTTTTATGTCAAACATTTAACAATGTCTTTTACTGTTCTGCTTAATAACTTTATGTTTATTCTCTTATAGGTTTAGTTTCAGGCATTCTACTTCGGTTTCTAGCCTAGCTGAAAAATTGGTTGTCTGGATGACTAATGTAGGTAAGAGCTTCTTTGTTACCTCCTAAGTAGGTCCTGCCTCCTCCAGACTAGCTAGAACTGGAAGGAATGAGGAGAGAGGGGCACTGGCTTTGTGAAGAGACCTAAAAGATTGTGATTAGGTTTCATCAAGTCATACTCTTTTTTTTCTCGACAATCTCACAACTTCCATATAATGATATTTGGGATACCAGTTTTTTATCTTGGTGCATAAGGAATCCTTATTTGCCATTACATTGCACCATTTGAGGTTGTGGCTATGTAAGCTGGTCTCTTAGAATGGAGAATTCTTTTTTTTTTTTTTAAGATAGAGTTTCACCGTGATGGCCAGGCTGGTCTTGAACTCCTGACCTCAAGTGATCCACCCACCTCGGCCTCCCAAAGTGCTAGGATTACAGGCGTGAGCCACCGTGCCCAGCCTAGAATGGAGAATTTTAATCACCCTACATTCACACCTGAAATCATTGTGATACTCAGATATCAGAAATGGGTGTTTTTGGCCAAGTCTGAAAGCAGTTATATAAACATTTCAGGGTATACTTTAGAAGGATAAATGCCAGGGATTTCAGGCACCAAGATGAACATTGAACTGGGAAGAGGAAGAGGGAGGAAAAGCTTTCTATATTCCCTATTCCCCAAGCCTGTGCTCCTAGGTTTTAAGTTAAGTAAAATACCAAATAAATTTTTATCACAAAGAACTGAAAAACAAAATTAAAAATTACTGCCACAAAGATATTTAAAAAATGAGGATGTTGTATGGGATGTATGTTAAAAAATAAAGCTTTAATGAACATTAAAAAATGTTCTTGAAGTCTTATCTAAAGTATATTCTAAATGAAGTTTCTGATAGGCTGGTTTTTTTTTTTTTTTTTGCATTTTACCTTAAAAAATGACAATAACTGTTGCATAGTATACATACAGGATACCTATGCTGAAAAATATTGGATGAATTCTATCCATTTGTATATCACATAATATTTAATAAGTGTTATTCTCATATAAGGAAACATTTTTTGCCTCAATCATTAATTTTATATTATAAATAATTATATTATAAATAATGCATGGTATTATAAAATTTAGAAAATCATTTTTAAAAAATATGATTTAACCCAAGGATAAAAAAATTTTAAATATGAAATATGATGTACTTACAAAAGAATATATCAAATGTATATGTTTAGTTTAGAGGATGGTGCTAAAGTATATGTTTAGTTTAGAGAATGGTGCTGAGTATTGATGTACTGGTCACCCACCCTTAGAAATAGAACATTACCCACATAGTAGAAGGCCCTTACACATCTGCTTGTGGATCCCTCCTGTCAGACACCCCAATGTTATAGGCAACCACTGCCCTACCTACATTTTGTGTTACCTTACTCTTATTTTTCTTTATAGTTTTACATCTTTATAAGTTGGTAGGTTTTATATATTTTTGAAAATATATAGACGTAAATATATGTTCTTTTTCCTTTACTCAACTTTATTGTTTAAAAATTCATGCATATCGACTCATGTAGCAGTAGCAGTGGGTCATTCATTTTCTCTGATATATAGATTATCTTGTTTCAACATATCACAATTTAATTACCCATTCTATTGATGATAGACAATAGGACTCACCCTTCTCCATCTTTTTTTTTCTTTCCCATAACGAAACAATATTGCTAATGAGTATCTTTATACCTGTATCTTGGTGTACATGGGTATAAGTTTTTATATGGCTGTTGATGGATCAAATGGGTAGATCTACCTATACATACCAACTGTTTTCCAAAGTGGTTGAACCAGCTTACACTGCCATTGGCTATGAATAAGAATTATTGTTGTTCACTTCAGCAAAGTCTCAGGATACAAAATCAGTGTGCAAAAATCACAAGCATTCCTATACACCAATAATAGACAAACAGCCAAATCATGAGTGAACTTCCATTCACAATTTCTACAAAGAGAATAAAATACCTAGGAATGCAACTAGCAAGGGACGTGAAGGACTTCCTCAAGGAGAACTACAAAGCACTGTTGAAGGAAATAAGAGGACACAAACAGATGGAAAAACATTCCATGCTCATGGTTAGGAAGACTCAATATCATGAAAATGGCCATACTGCCCAAAGTAATTTATAGATTCAATGCT
>CAUYLG010039388.1:0-22214 GCA_963573385.1 Cacajao melanocephalus | reverse complement strand
TCATGCCTTGTTCTCTTGCTGATGAGGAGCTGCGATCCCCTGTAGGAGGAGAGGCATTCTGATTTCGGGTGTTCTCAGCCTTTTTGCACTGGTTTCTTCCCATTTTTGTGGATTTATCCATCTGTCGTCCTTGTAATTGCCGACTTTCAGATTGGGTCTGAGTGGACGGCCGGCTTGTTGGTGATGAAGTGTTTTCTGTTTCTTAGTTTTCCTTCGGCAGACGCCCCTTCCCCACAGAGCTAGGCCTTCCCGGGTTCAGCTGTGCTTGCTGTGAAACTCTCAGTCCTCAGCACTTCCAATTGCTGTTCTCCTTGTGGGTATGGGACCAGCCGAGCCCAACTCGAAGGACACCCAGTCACGTACACTCTGCACTGAGAAGCGCCGCACCACGCTGGGGCGCCAACAAAACAGCTGCGCAGGCCAAAAGAGTCGTGCTGGCGACAGGTGTGGCTCCTCCGCCGGGAATCTCCCAGTTTGTGGGCCACAGAAATTCGTTTGAAATTGCGGCGTCCACTCGCTCTCTGTGCTTTCACTGGGAGCTACAATCCTGAGCTGTTGTTAATCAGCCATCTTGGATCTCTCCGCCAGGTGATGAAGTTTTTTCTTTTTCTTAGTTTTCCTCTGGCGGACGCCCCTTCCCCGCAGAGCTGGACCTTCCCGGTTCAGCTGTGCTTACTGTGAAACTCTCAGTCCTCAGCGCTTCCAATTGCTGTTCTCCTTGTGGGGATGGGACCAGCCGAGCTGGACACAAAGGGCACCCTGTCCCGTATACTCCGCACTCGATTGCATTTTATTCCTTTTTCTTTTCTAATTACTCTGGCTGGGACTTCCACTACTGTGTTGAATAGAAATGGTGACAGTGGGCATTTTGCTTTGTTCTTGATCTTAACACTTGCAGTCTTTTACTGTTGATTATGATGTTGTGGGGTTTTCATGTATAGCTTTTACTATGTTAAAGTTTCCTTTTATTCCTAGTTTGTTTTCACATGTTGAATCATCCTTGCATTCCAGGAGTAAAGCCCACTTGGTCATGATGTGTAATCCTTTTAATGTGCTTTTGAATTTGTTTTGCTCCTATTTGTTGTCAATTTTTGTGTAAGTATTAATCAGGAATTTATGTCTATAATTTTTTTCTTGCTTGTTGCGTCTTTGTCTGCTTTTGGTGTCAGGGTAATGTTGACCTTAAAGAATGAGTTTGAAGTATTCCCTACTTTTCAATTCTTTATAAGAGTTTGAGGAAGATTGGTGATCGTTCTTGTTTAAATGACTGGTAGAATTCTTTAGCGAAGCCATCTGGTCCTGGGCTTTTCTTAATTGGGAAGTTTTTGATAACTGCATCTAATCTCTGTTTACTAGTAATAAGTCATTCATAGTTTTTATTTTTCATGTCCTCATTTTGCTAGGCGTACATTTTTAAGAATATACCAACTTGTTCTAGGTTATTCAATTGTTGATATATAATTGTTGATAATATTCTGTTATAATCCTTCTGGCATCAGTTGTAATGTCCCCTCTTTCAGTTTTGATTTTCATTTTTCAAGCCTTTTTCTTAGTCTAGTTAAGGGGTTTATTGATTTTGTTGATCTGTTTTTTTTTTAAAACTATAGGTTTTATTTTGTTTTTTTTCTTGCCTTGTTTTCAGTTCTGTATTTAGTTGATCTCTGCCCTAATATGTGTGTATTATTTTTCTCCCTTGTGCTGCTATTTGGTTTAGTTTGTTCTTTTTTTTTCTAGTTCCTTCAGATATAAAGTTAGGCTGTTGATTTGTGTGTGTGTTTTTTTTTTTTTTTTTTGGAGGTGGAGTCTTGCTCTGTTACTAGCTGCAGTGCAGTGGTGTGATCTGGGCTCACTGCAGCCTCTGCCTCCTGGGTTCAAGCAATTCTCCCACCTCAGCCTCCCGAGTAGCTGGGATTATAGGAGTGTGCCACCACGTCCAGCTAATTTTTGCACTTTTTAGTATAGAGATGGGGTTTCACCATGTTGGCCAGGATGGTCTCGATCTCAACCTCATGATCCGCCCACCTCAGTCTCACAAAGTGCTGGGATTACAGGTGTCAGCCACTGTGCCTGGTTGTGATGTTTTTGTTTGTTTTTCTTTCTTTTTTTTTTTTTTTTTTTGGTGCCATGACTTGGATACTAGCATGTGAGCTTTTGCTGTTATAAGCCTCCTTCTTAGTACTGCTTTTGCTATATCTCATAAATTAATGGTTTGTTGTGTTTTTGGTTTTGTCTCTGGATATTTAAAAAATTTCTTTGTAATTTCTTCCTTGACCCATCGGTTGGTTAAGAGTAAGTTGTTTAATTTCCACGTGTGTGGATTTTCTTGTTTTTCTTCTGTTACTGACTTTTAATTTCATTTCACAGTGGTTAGATAAGATGGTATGATTTCAGTCTTAAATTTGTTCAGACAAACCTACCTTTTATATAATTTTAATGTATATCTGAACTTTCATAATTTAATTCTGAAGACTTTATTGAATTGTCAGTGTTTAATTTTCTAACATATGTTCATGTCTCTTCAGCATATTTAAAATACTTTTGAAAATTAATAGACATTCTCTTTTAGAAGTTTTAGATTTATAAAAAATTTGAGCAGGATAGTACAGTGTTTCCATATTCTAATCACCCCCTCCAACTGCCTGTTTTCCCTATTATTAACATCTTACATTAGTACAGTACATTTGTTACAGTTAATGAACCAACATTGACACATCATTATTAACTAAAAACCATGATTTATTCAGATTTCCTTAGTTTTTACCCAGTGTTCTTTTCCTGTTCCAAGATATTCCAAGATATATTATGTCTAGTTGTTGTTTCTGCCTAAGCTTCTTAAGACTTTGTTTTTGATGACCTTACAAGGTTTGTTTTTTTTTTTTTAAATACCTTAACAGTTTTGAGGAATATTGGTCAGACATACTGTACGATCTTCTGTTGGAATTTGTCTGATGTTTTTCTCTTGATCAGATTGTGGTTATGGGTTTTTGGAAGGATGTGTTATACTTGACTTTTTAGTATTCAGGTGTTTTCTTAGAATCCTGCTTGAAGCAAAACCAGTGGTGCCAACTACTTTTAAGTTTTAGCCTCTTTTTTTGTGCCCCACTCCTACTTATGTAATATTCCAATTATGTTTTTTAGGTATAGATTTTAAAGTACTTTCTATGATACTTCTTTGTAAAATCCTTTTTAAAAAATATGTTTACTTGCTATTATCAAAAAGACAAAAGACAACAAATGTTGGCAAGGATGTGGAGAAAGGGAACCCTTGTGCACCTTGTTAGGAATGTAAAATAAACAGCCATTATTGAAAACAGTATGGTGGGTTCTGAGAAAACTAAAAATAGAATTATCATATGATATAGCAGTCTCACTTCTGAGTACATATCTAAAGGAATTGAAATGAGTATGCTGAAGAGATATCTGCAAGTCCATGTTCATTGCAGTATTATTCACAATAGCTAAAATATGGAAGCAACCTAGGTGTCCATCATTGGATGAATGGATAAATGTGGTATATATGCACAACGGAATACTAATCATCCTTAAGATAGAAAAAATTCTGTTATTTGCAGCAACGTGGATGAACCTGGACCTGGAGGACATTATGCTAAGTGAAATAAACGAGGCACAGAAAGACAAATAACCACCTAATCTAACTTACATGTAGAATCTAAAAAAGTTGAACTTACAGAAGTAAGGGGTGAAATGGTGTTTACCTGAGGCTGGGTTCGGGAGTGGATGGGGAAAGAGATGTTGATCAAATGGTACAGAGTTTTAGTTAGGAGGAATAAGCTTTAGTGATCTATTGCACAGAATGATGAAAAATAGTAATAATGCATATATATTTCAAAATTGCTAAAAGAGTAGATTTTAAGTGTTTCACCACAAAAAAAAGTATGTGAGGTGATGGATTTGTTAATTAGCATTAATTAATCATTTCACAATGTAAACATATGTCAAAACATCACATTTATGCCATAAATCGATAATATATACAATTATTTGTCAATTAAAAATAAAATAAAAATAAAGTGTCTAAAATGTGCTGGTTTGGTTTGTGGCGAACAAATGCAGTTAAAAGGTTTTTTCCAGATTTTGGAGGGTAACTACAAGCAAAGCAAGATAATATTAAATAGCTTAAGTCGAAGTTTGTATGTATGTGGTGTTTGTATATGCCTTTATTTTTTATTTTGGTAAAATATGCATAACAAAATTTACCATTTTAAAGTGTACAGTTCTATGGCATTTCAATATGTTTATATTGTTGTGTAACCATGTATAGTTTTAAAATATGTATTGGTCCACTAGGACTGTCATAAAATACTACAGACTGGGTGGCTTACACAACAGAAATTTATTTTCTCACAGTTCTAGATACTGGAAATTCAAGATTAGGTTGTTGGCAGATTTTGTTTCTCCTGAATCTCCCTTTTGCAGATGGCCTGCCCTCTGTGTGTGCATACCTGGTGTCTCTTCTTAGAATGACACCAGTCGGGCTGGGTGTGGTGGCTCACGCCTGTAATCCCAGAACTTTGGGAGGCCAAGGTGGGGGAATCACTTGAAGTCAGGAGTTTGAGACCAGCCTGGCCAATATGGTGAAACCCTATCTCTACTAAAAAAAAAAAAAAAAAAAAAAAAAAATACGAAAATTAGCCAGGCATGGTGGTGTGCGCCTGTAGTCTTAGCTACTTGGGAGGCTGAGGCACAAGAATCACTTGAACCTGGGAGGCAGAGATTGTAGTGAGCCGAGATTGTGCCATTGCACTCCAGCCTGGGTGACTCCATCTCAAAAAAAAAAAAGAATGACACCAGTCTTATTGAGTGAAGGCTTCATAAATTACCTTATTTAACTAGATTCCTGAAATGCCCTAGCTCTAATGTCATATTTGGAATGAGGGTTCAATGTAAGAAATTTAGGGGTGATCCAGTTCAGTTTATAACATCTTTTATGTAAGGGTGCTTCCAGTTTATCTCCTTGAGGAGCTGCCATCTTCAGTATGTTAATTTTCTGTGCTTACTCTAACAAATTACCACAAACTGGGGGGCTTGAAACAATAGAAATTTATTCTCTCATAGTTTTGGAGGCCAGAAGTTCAAAATCATTAGTATTGGGCCAAAATAAAGATAGCAGGGCTGTACTTTTTCTGGAGGGAAGCTTTAGAGGAGAATCCGTTCCTTGCTTCTCCCTGATTCTGGTGGGTGCTGGGGTGCTAGCTTTCCTGGCTGTGGCCCATGTCCCACCAGTCTTCAAAGCCAGCATTTTAAACTGTCTCTGCTATGTCTTCTTCTTTTTTGGAGACAGCGTCTTGCTCTGTTGCCAAGGCTGGAGTGCAGTGGCACAAACTTGGCTCACTGCAACCTCTGCCTCCTGAGTTCAGGCAATTTTCCTGCCTTAGCCTTTGGAGTAGTTGGGATTATAGGCACATGCCACCACACCCAGCTAATTTTTGTATTCTTTAGTAAGGACAGGGTTTCACCATGTTGGCTAGGCTGGTCTCAAACACCTGACCTCAGGTGATCTGCCCACCTTGGTCTCCCAAAGTGCTGGGATTACAGGCGTGAGCCACCCTGCCCAGCCTCTCTGCTATTTCTCACTGCCTTCAGTGTATGTCTCGTTCTTATAAGGATACATGTGATTGCTTTATGGCCCACCCAGGTAATTCAGAATAATCTTCCCTCTCTCAAGATTTTTAATTTAATCATATCTTCAAAGACTTTTTTTGCTGTATAAGGTAACATTCTCAAGTTTCAGGGATTAGGGTGTGGATATCTTTTGTCGGACCATTTTTCAGCTTATTGCACTCAGTAGTTTATAATAGACTTTTAATGTCCTTGCTTTGATTTTATAGTTTAGTTTTTAACAGGCCCCCATGTCCAGTTCTGGGTTGGTGGGAGTTGATGGCATCTCATCTTTTCTAGATACTATGCAGAGAATTCTAGGTCTGTGGTTCCAGGAAGGACAAATCAGAGAAGACAGTGAGTCTAGAAATAAAATAGTTGAAATATTTTAGCTTGAGAATGGAGGTAGGTGTGGTGGTGCTGTTTTTTAAAGAATAAAGAATTTAGAAGGATCACAAGCTAGTTGGCAGGTAGAGGGAGGAGGCGATGTGTAGAATTTGGGACATGCTGAGTTTGCAGAACTTCTGTAATATGGTAAAATTAGTAATGGTAGGTATATTTTTGGCAGCTAAATTTTCAGTGGATCGTTGGAGTAGAAATCACTTTATTCTAGATGGAGGATTAAATTGAAGCCGGAGAGTATTGTTACATTGTATTCTCTAGAGTAATGGTGCTTGGCATTTAGTAAGTACTTGATCAGTGTTGGCTATTATGATAATTACTATTAGTATATACTTTTATGTGTTCCAATACTATAACATTTTTGTCTTCAGCTTTTTGGTGTATGTCTTGATATGTACATAATATTAGATAAATACTGATTTAGAAAGGTATGTGTTTTGTTAATAAATTTTTTAATTATTGTCAATGCCATGCTGTTAAAATTAATGAAAACAAATTATTGTAGAATTTTTTTTAAAAAAAAATTAGAAAGTTTTGATTTCTCATTTGAATAGATTATTGTTTCTGTAGTTATTCATACCTGAAACAAAAAGTTAAACATTGGTCTTTGTATTCTTTCAGGTTTGATTTAATTTTGGATGAGATTGTTCTTGCAGCAAGATGTTAATAAGACAAAATCTAGGTAAGTAGAAGACTGCTTTGTTAAATGTACCTATCAAGGCAGGAATAATACAAAAAATTTATGTCTTAAAAATATGCTGTTGAGTCCAGAACCAAAGAGTTTTTAAATAAAATTCTGAAATGCAAATAACTGACTTTTAAACATGCTTGGTCCAATTGATTTGATGGGAGTAAAATTACAGCTATCAAATTGTGGAACTAAAATTAGTTTCCTACTTTTGCGTTCAGGTTAACTAAAGCATTCAAGTTTCCAATGACTGTTACATGTTAGAAAATCAAGTTGATGTTTAGTTCATCCACTCTTAACTGAACTCTCACCAGTTCAGTAAGACATTTATTGTGTCACTTCATTGTTCTCTCCTTTGTTGATAAAGTATATGAATAGTCATTGCTTTTGTGAATTTTGCTTTCTTATTACTGTTAGGGAAGCACTTTCCCAAATGGATTAAATTTGCCAAATTGTGATTTCTTTCTGTTAACATAGTATTCAAAATTGTAAATTATTGTTTTAATGTTTTTCTAGTGAGTGGCTCTACTGAATGACCTTTCTAATATAGCATTCTGATTAGCTTTCTAAGGCTGTTCATTTTCAAAAAATTGAATTGGCATTATGTACTTTCCGTCTGGTATGTGAAATAATGCTTTTTAGCAATATAAGCCATTGGCAGGTTTAAAAAAGATACACTTACTGTTTATTGGTAAGTGAATATGGCTTCAAAACAGAAACATGGGAAAATGAATCTGAAAAAATTCGAGTTAACTTGATTTTCCCTCTAACCAGATGTTTCAGCTGTCAAAAATTTGCTGATCTCAATGTTTGTTAAAGAGAGAAAAAGAAGTCTAGGGTGAAAAGTGCTGTAGTTCAGTAATACACACTTAAGGAAATCTCAGTCAGTGGTTTGGGTGTGCTTTGAAGCAAAATTTTCCTTTTATTGCTATTATATAATAATAATAGTGGTAGTTTGAAGAGCACTTATTGTGCTTTAAATTCTATTAAGTGCTTGTCATACCTTATTGATTGTTATAGTACCTCTTGTTGTTTGTTGTATAGAAAAATTTTAGTTTTTGCTTTATAGTGGGCTATTTTTCTTTAGGAAGGATAATTTACTTTTGTAGCATTTATTAGAAATAACATTTGCCTATATATCTTCTTAAAATGAATAGGAAGCCAGACTTTTATACTTTAAGGTCTTATTAGGGATTTGTTTTTTAGTTGGATATACAGTGTCTGTTAGAACTTTTGTTCTGATTTTCTGTGTTTGCTATTGCTTGCAGGATGACAGTAGTTTAATTTATTCTGACCTTATTTTCCACCACACTTATATATGTATTTTTTCTTTTTTATTATGGTATACATATATATGGTAACATAAAATTTGAGGTATAGAGCTGAATGACTTTTTACATACACATTCATACATGTAACCACCATCTAGATTAAGATATAAAACATTTCATTATTTCAGAAAGTTCCTTTTGCTTTCCCCACTTCCAGTCCAGTAGGCTTTCCCCATGAAATAACCATCTTTCTGAATTCTGTCAGCAGACTTTAGTTTTGCCTGTTCTTGGATTTTATATGTAGTATATACTCTTGTATCTGGCTTCTTTCATTCAACATAATCTTCTTGAGTTTCATCTGTATTGTGAGTATATCAGCAATTCATTATTTTTTGTTGCTGTTTTATTTTTAATAATATCCCTTTGTATGAACACACCACAAAGCATTTATGTTTTCTCTGTGATTTGGTTTATTGGCTTCTTCACATCTCTGTTCCTACTTGCTAACTTTTCTATAATACTTTCCTTCTTCTACCTGTCTCTTGGTAGATTGTCCCCCATCACCTTTGGAATAAAATGTAGTAAACCCTATAACATGGCATGCATTTTTCTCACTGTAACTATGCCAGAATGCTCAGAATTATATGAATAAACTAAGTATGATATTTCATATTTCTAGTTCTAGTCCCAGGTACATGTTGTCACTTTCCCTCAACCCCATGCCTCCCCAGTTGTCAGTGCCCTCTCTGCTAGTTGTCAGCTTATCTTCTGAAATAGCCTATCTGAAGCAGCATCTGATCCTTTAAACCAGGCCTGACCATAGTTTGTCTTCTTTATTAGACTATGAGTTTGAAGGTAGATTCCATCCATGTCTCATTTATCTTAGCACAGTGAAGGGGATACTGTGTGCATTCAGTAAATGTTTGTTAAACATAGATCAATGAAAAAAAGTTATTTTCTCTCAGGCAAATAGAGATTCACAATGCTAGCTGGATTGGGATGGGGACATTGGCACTTCAGTTGCTGTTAGGCCATATGAAAGATCCACTGAGAACAATCCAGAGACAGCATTATAGACACTTTAGAAAGAGAAATAAAATATTTCCCAAGTGTTCTTTCAATCCAGTTGAAATAAAATAGCTAGTAATGTTTTTAGTTCAGACCTGAAATAAGACTGTCATTGTTGATTTTGATTAGTATTTCCAAGTGGAGGTATTAATCCATGTTGCAGAAGTTTGAAGTATTTGCTGTGAAGTGTATTTTCTTTGTGGATTTGTAATAGTTATTTCTTTTAAAGATTTTGAAAGGTGAGTTATACTAATACAAGTAGAAGATTGGGAACACAGGTCATGTGTATAAGAAATAAGGAAAAGTTTTCCTTATTTCTCTGAAGGTAAAAAACTATTAGGATGGAGGAGGAAATTCTAGAATCATAACCTGGAACTATGATAACATTTTTTATTCCCACAGCTTAGGAAGCTTGCTATTTGTTGAAAATTATTTAAAAATTTTTTATTATTGTACATATGTAATATAACACCTTACACTTTTTTTTTTTTTGATTTTGAGACGAAGTTTCACTCTTATTGCCCAGACGGGAATGTAATGGTGTGATCTTGGCTCACTGCAATCTCTGCCTCCTGGGTTCGAGCAATTCTCCTGCCTCAGCCTCCCTAGTAGTTGGGATTACAGGCATGCACCACCACGCCTGGCTAATTTTGCGGTTTTTTTTTTTAGTAAAGACTGGGTTTTACCATGTTGGTCAGACTGGTCTTGAACTCTTGACCTCAGGTGATCCACCCTCTTCGGCCTCCCAAGATGCTGGGATTACAGGTGTGAGCCACTGCACCTGGCTGAAACAATATACTTTCTTAAGAAATGAAACAGTTTTTAAAATTTAAAGCATTTTGACTACTGTGGGGTTTTTTTCTTGTTTTTTTTTTTTTTTTTCTTTCTGTGTTTGAAATTTGGCTAGTTGGGTTGGCTATAGTAATCATCTGGAGATTTTTATGTCTGAAATTTGATTGCCCTCTAGCAAGTCCAAAGCAAGAAGAGGTTCTTCCCCACTGGGATCAATTTGTTGCTTTTCCTTTCTGCAACTTCTGCCATAATATTTGAACACAGATTTGGACATTGACCTTTTCTCATGCTTTTCCTTCTGTCTTCCCACAAGGATTTTCTTAGACGTAGATTCTTACCGGATGTAGAACCTTGGTGGTTTTTTTTTTTAATCCTGGATGTGAAGTGTGCTTAGTCTTATTGTTGGTTAGAGTTGAGGAGCTAGAGAAATTTAACTTTGAGATTGCCTAACGTACATGTCTCCGAAAAGATTTTAGACTAATTTTTCTTCTCAGAGGCTGCTAGCTGTAGCTCAGTTGCAGAGTCTTCCTCTTCATTTTGTGCTTCAGTATTTCACATAGGCATCTGCTGCTAAGCTTTTTTATAATGCAGAATCCCCGAATCCAAGGATTTCAAGTACTTTATGGATAATTCGTCTTAGATTAATTTCTCTAATTTCTAACTTAACCTCTCTGTGCTTCAATTTCTTTAGTAGCACTGTAGATGTGCTGTCCTTTGTCGTAGCATGAGAAAGAAAATTTTTAAATGAATAAAATTATTTTTTCTTCATTCTAGATGAGATTGTACAATGTAGGTTGACTCCAGTTGTATTGCCAAGTAACATATAGTATTTAGTATTTCACCTTTTTTTTTTTTAGACAAAGTTTTGCTTTTGTCACCCATGCTGGAGTGCAACAGTGCAGTTTTGGCTCACTGCAACCTTCCGGGTTCACATGATTCTCCTGCCTCAGCCTCCCGAGTAGCTGGGACTACAGGGACATGGTGGGTAGCTGAGTAGCTGGGACTTCAGCCGCCATGCCGGGCTGATTTTTGTATTTTTAGTGAAGACAGGGTTTCACCATGTTGGCCAAGCCGATCTCAAACTCCAGACCTCAGGCGATCTACCCGCCTCAGTCTCCCAAAGTGCTGGGATTATATGTGTGAGCCACTGCACCCAGACACATTGTTTTCAAAATTAATTTTTTAATAAAAGTCACAGGTGATTTTATGTATGAGCAAATAGTACAGCGATGTTAAAGTGAAAAGTAAAACTCTTCCCTTTCGCCCAGCACTGTACTTCCCATAGTTACCAAAAATAGCTGGTATGTATTCCACATCTTTTTCTTTCTGCTTATCAATACATTTTGGACATTTTTCCATATATGTACCACATTTAATATAACTCTTGCCCTATTAATATTTAGGTACATCTCAGGATTTTTTTTTGCCTGTATATAAGTACTGCTGCAATAAGTATTTTTGATGATATCAGTGGGAGTGTGTGAGAATGTCAGGATAATTCGTAGAAATAGATTGCTGGGTCAAGGATATGTGCACTTGAACTTCTGATAAAATAAAACTGCAATGAGATTGTACCACTTAATATTCTTATTGTTTATGAGAATATCTGTTTTCCCATATTTTGCTAAATGTTTGTTTTATCCTTGCTAGTCTAATTGATGGAAAGTGGTATTTATTTTGCTATGCATTTTTTAAGTTGTGAGAGTGCTCAAAGGTTTGAAATATCACCTTCATTACAACTTAAATTTCATTGGAGAATATATATGAAAATTTTTATTTTTTACTGTTAAGTCCATCAGTTCCATCAATTAACATACCTCTGTTTTAGGTTATTACATTCAAAGTTATTTAATATTGAATAATCAGATTATTTGCCTTCTTTTTTCCCTTCATACCGTTTTTTTAGGATAAGTGTTTCCTTACAGGGAATTTCTTTATAGTTTGCCGCAAACTAACATCAGCATAGCCTGTAAGTAAAAAGAAAGTAAAAGCCATTACTAAATATTAGGTTCATTAAGTCTAGCTTAATAGCACACTGCTCAAAATCTGTTGTCTTTTGCAACTCAAGCATTAGAATACTTTGCTTCTTTGTGGTTTTTACTGTCCTTATTGTGTAAGATAAGCTACAATTATTAGTCTTAATTCCAGCTTTAATGTGTATGAACTCCTTTTTTTGAATTATTTAATTCTAGAAAACTTGAATTTACAACCAGAAAAAGAGGGCTGAGAAAATCCTTTATGTTATTGTAATGGCGTTCTCCAAGTTATTTTTATGAATTGGCCTATTTTGGTATTTTTTAAATAGTATTTTCTAGTGTGATGCCTTTATTCCTTGATATGTCTGTAGTACTGTGCCATATTATATAAGGGATTTGAGCATTTGTGGATTTCTATATCTGGGTTGTGAGTCCTGGAACCAATCCCCTTCAGATATGAAAGGCCAACTGTGTATCTGTCTCTCTTGAGCTACATCTCTTAAAACTCATCCTGTGGTGGTAAATTTGTTTAAAGGGAGGCTATATTGTACTCTTGAAGCTGAGCTGTCAATAGTTTTTCCAAAGAAAGTTTCAGCCACGCTTGCATTTAGTATAAAAGTTTCTATCCAAATCTGAAATGTTTTTAAATCGAGCAAAGGCTCAGTAGCAAATACCATTCCAGTATATGAACAGGAAACCATAAAACTGCTCTTTCAGACCAAAGAATTTTGCCATTGCTATTCTTTAGCCTTCTATGATTGGTCTAAACTGTAAATAAGGCATTCAT
The DNA here is from genome assembly GCA_963573385.1 of Cacajao melanocephalus. Lineage (NCBI taxonomy): Eukaryota > Metazoa > Chordata > Mammalia > Primates > Pitheciidae > Cacajao > Cacajao melanocephalus. The sequence continues at coordinate 9,611 of CAUYLG010039388.1, read as the reverse complement.
CTTTATTGAAATCCAGTATTCTCGGCGTTGTGCTATATGTTAAGGATCCATTAGTCATTAGAATTCCCAATACCATGCAGGTAATTATATTACAAGTGATGAAGACAATACTGCCAAGTCTGAGTAGTATAGTGTAGTAGTAGGCCTGAGGAGGATGTTTTTAAGGAGTAAGTCAGGAAAGGCTTCATAGAGGAAGATGTCATTTATTAGAGTTGAAAACAAGAATAGCATTGTAACCTTGGGAAAATATGGGCAGATTGGCTATGAACTGAAACTCTTATTTTAGCAGCTTAGGAATTCATTATTTGAACTGTTTTCTTGGGCTGTTTTTTTCAAACTGTTTAAACAAGTTTGATTTTTGAATCCACCGAGAAATAAATGATACTGTGAAAGCCCTCATACTGATCATTATTTTGATTATTAAAATATTACACTTAAGGGTGAGAAATTCAGAAATAATAAATGGCTTGAGGTCAGGTAGATAATTGCAGAGACAGAATTGGAACCTAGTCTTCTGACCTCTTACTCACTTTTCTTTTGAGATGACCATTAAAGTAGATAATTGAAACTTTTAGGGTCTTCTAACTAGGCTCAAGCCTATGGACTCAGTACATTTTTGTTTAATATTTTATTGATTTATATGATGTTTTACAAATTGGTGATTATAATTGGTTTTAGGTCACACTTGATACTGTTGTTACTAGTCTGAGGAGAAAAGATGACTAAATATGTAATTACAATCAAGTATCATTAGTATTGTGATAGAGTTTGTTACTAGAAGGCAAGGGCCATGTTTGTTTTATTTATTGATATGTATATTCAGTATTTTAATATAGCTAATACTTTACTCATAGTAGACATTTAATAAATATTTAATGACTGGATGGAAACATGGCAAGCCCTCCCAGAAGTGACACCTAAACTGAGACTTGGAGGCACTGTTGGTGATTATTGTAGATAAAAAATTGGGGAAGGACTGTTAGCAAAAGAAATAGCATGTGTAAAGGATGAGAGATAAGAGAAAGGGAAGATTGCTGGAACTGAAAGAAATGTAAGTTTTGAATGTAGCTCACTGTGGGGTGTGGATGTGGGGAGTGGCTAGTGTCAAGAGATAAGACTAAAGAGTAAGGCTGGGTCATTTTATTGAGGCTTTTTTAAACTATTGAAGGAGTTTAAATGTGAGGAAATGATGTGATTCTGTGTTTTAGCAAATGAACCTAAATAAAATATGGAGAACAGATCACAGGGAAAGCTGGATTGGATTCAGGATGACTAGTTAGTATGGGGAGAATGCTGGCCTGACTGGAGAGTGGTAGAAGTGGGGATAGAAAGATGTGGTTGGATTTGAGAGAGATTTAGGCAACAAAAGAGACCAGCTTTGGTGATTAGTTGTAATGGAAGTGGGAGTAGGAGAATAAGGAGGGAGTTAAGGATAACTCATTTTTCTGGCAGTATTCACAGATGGAAACTGTGAAGAACATTTGAAGAGAACAAGAGCTACATTTTAGATATATTAAGCTTTAAGTACCGCAGGACTTCTGAGTAGAAATGTCAGGTGGCAGTTAGATATGAGACCTATAACTTGAGATGTGAGAATCATCAGTATTATATCTTAATGTCTCTCAATTTTTTCTTTTTTCTTTTTTTATTTTTGAGGCAAGAGTCTTGCTATATCCCCCAGGCTGGGGTGCAGTGGCACAATCTCTGCTCACTGCAACCTCTGCCTCCTGGGTTCAAATGATTCTCATGCCTCAGCCTCCTAAGTAGCTGGGATTACAGGCACCTGCTAATTTTTATATCTTTAGTAGAGATAGGGTTTCACCATGTTGGCCAGGCTGGTCTCAAACTGCTGATCTCACGTGATCCACCCTCTTCGGCCTCCCACAATGCTGGGATTACAGGCGTGAGTCACTACGCCTAGCTCATTTTTTATTCCAGTATCTTTCTGCAAGATATTACAAAGCATGTTAATACATTAAATGTTATATTGATCTAAACATTGCTCCATGTAGACTTATGAGCTGCTGTTTTTATTAGAGATTCTGGCCTCTGCTTATTGTTAATTAAACAAGATTTAATACCATTAGTGAATAATTATACTACTGATGGTAAAAGTGTTACCAAAAATATTGAATGGCGAAAGGTATATCAAATGTATTAAATCTTATATTTATATTAGTCGTGTCTAAGTTGCTGAATATGAATCCTAATATTTGATAATGCAAATATTTTCCACCCTGTATAGCAAAGGTTAGGTTAAAGTGATACTGCAGTCTTTGGCTTAATCATAATTCAGCAGACTGTTAGGATAAAAGATATACAGAACAACACAATCTTGCCTACCTTGTTAACCATTGTATTCCCACTGTCGAGAACAGTTCTTGGCGCAGAAGTCCTCAATAAATATTTTTTGAGTAATCAATCAATTTTGACATCTAATGCTTTAATATCAGATTTTCTTTTTGGTCAGGTTACAGCAATGGTAAACTGACTTTTTAAGTTTAGTTCTTAAAAAGAGTCTTATCCCCAACTTAAGGAATTAATATTTTTATTTGAGCAATATTTTTCCTCATTAGATTACCCTGTAACTGTTCATATTTATGCTCCCTTCCTTGTATATACTTCCCTTCCAACAAACAGATATATTTCTCTTTCTAATCAGAACATTTTTACTGACATTTATGAAACATGTCTTCTAGTAAAATAGTTTGGACATTTTCACTTGTGTATTCTGACATCACCATGTATAATGGTGAGACATCACCCTGTATAATGGTGATTCATCACCTTTGCTTTCAAAATCTATTCTTGCTAACATGAGTACCATTCTCTCATCATTGAGCTCAAAATCTCTCTGAATATTTACAGTGCTCACCATCTGTTATAAAGATTTGGTCAGTTACTAAGTCTTTTTGCTTTTACTTTGGTAATATAGCATGTATTTACCTTTTTCTTTGCATTCTCATGCTATTTTTGTTTGCGTGTCTGTTACATTCATCTTGAATGATCTGTCTGTTCATTTCATTTGGATAAGACCATTTGATTCAACTTTTTAGGAAGTTACCTTAATTACATTACTTCTTCAAAAACATTAATTACTCCTTAAGGATAAATTTTGATTCTTAGGTATTATACCTAGGAGATTCCAGATTTATATTCTGATCAACAGTTTCATCTCCTATTTTTTAGTAAGCATTTTGCTGCACCCTAATTAATTTTCATTGTTATTTGAAAAAATCCTCACACTTTCATCCTTACCCATATCTTCTTCACCAGTCTTATCCTCAGTTTATTTCTACCCTTGAAATCTAACTCATCCAAGAAAGCTTGGCTCAAATCCTCTGCCTTGAGGGGATGATGTAGTCCTGGGTATATGGGATGTCATTCCGGTATATTTCCTCACCCACCCCTAGTTTCATGGTGGAGATCTCTCTAACAAAGACAGATTAACAAGAGAAGTGTATACCTATTTACTTAGTAAAAGTTTTGTGTGGCATGGGAGATTTCAGATAAGAAGACTTGACAAAACAACAGAAAGCTGTATTACTATGGACAGTCATGGAGGAGTATGGTTAGAGGCCAAAAGGATATGATCTAATGTTGATAAACTGGGGTGAACTTAGCAAAGCCAGTTTGTTCAGATTCTTCTTGGCATCTCTATGTGACACATCTTCCCTTTAAGTAAAGCAAGATACCTATCCCATGAAGGTTTTAGGAGAGAAGGGAGAGAAAGTCAAAGAATGACTTTCTTAGATTTTATGGCCTGCTTGAGGGGAGAAAAGGAGAAAGTCAGAGAGACCTCCCTGCTTCTGCTGTTTTCTCAAATGCCAAGGTGCCATATTTTGGGAGTAGCATTTCCTGCAGCTTATTACTAAGAAGTCACTTTCTCTTGATATTTGTGATTGTAAACTGAACCACCTATTAGTTGAATGACTTAAAATTATGACAAGATACTGAGGTGCTAAATATTGACATCTCCTGCAGCACCCCCTGTAGTTGACTGGCTCTTCTATTTTTTTAACTGATTAAAAACAAAAACCATGGTTACCTTATATTTATTTTTTTAACAAAAGTTTATATGAACTTTTTCTGTGCTTAACACAGACATTTTTTGTCTGATCAAAAATCAAAACCATGATAAATACAGACTTATTTAACATGTATATAGTGCTACTGTATGCCAGGCACTGTTATAAGTACTTTAAAACATTAACTCGATTCTCATTTTACAGATAACAAAACTAAAATATGAGTTTAACAATGGAAGAGCTAGGATTTGAAGGGGATAGTCTAGCTTGAGCCTCTATGCTTTTAAGGCCTGTGTTATACTGCTCTCATCAGAGTGATAAAATAATTTAGTAAATATTAAAATAATTCAGTGAAATAACATAAGAAATATTACACAGGAAAATATATATGTATACTCTTATTTATGCTTTCACCCATTTTTTCTTCCCCCCTCAGATTATTCTGGAGCAAATCCAGACATGGTTGTTATTTATTCATCTTCACCTCATCCCCATTGGTAATTCTTTTCCAACTGTTTTTTATTATGATAAAATATATGTAACATGAAATTTGCCATTTTAACCATTTTTAAATTCAGTTCAGTGTTACTATGTACATTTATAATGTGCACTCATCACCACCATCCATCTTCGTAACTTTTTGTCTTGAGAAACTGAAACTGTACCTATTAAACAACAATTCCCCAATTTCTCCCACTCCTGAGGCCCTGGAAATTACCATTTTTCTGTCTCTTTGAATTTGATTACTCTAAGTGTCTCATATAAGCAGAATCATATAGTGTTTTTCTTTTTGTGACTGGCTTATTTCACAAGTGTGATGTTTTCAAGGTTCATCTATATTATAGTATTTTGCAGAATTTCCTCTCATTTTAAGTCTGCGTAATATTACATTTTGTATATGTGACACATGTTTAGATGTCCATTGATGGACACCTTTGTTGCTTCCACCATTTACCTGTTGTGAATAACGCTGCAGTGAACATGGATGTACAAATATCTCTTCAAGACCTTACTTTCAATTTTCAGGCATATATACCTAGAAGTGGAATTGCTGGATCATATGGTAATTCTATTTTTAGCTTTTTGAGAAGCCATCATAGTTTTCTGTAGTGGCTGCACCATTTGACATTCTCACCAACAGTGCACAAATGTTCCTGTTTCTCTACATCCTTGCCAACACTTGGTATTTTTTGTTTTTTGATAGTGGCTATGAAGTGATGTGTCATTATGGTTTTGATTTGCATTTGTCTAATAGTGATGTTGAGCAATCTTTTCATATGTTTGTTGGCCATATGTATGTCCTTGGAGAAATGTCTATTCAAGTCTTTTGCCCATTTTTTAATCATGTTATTTTTTCTGTTGTAGGAATTCTGTATATGTTCTAGATATTAATCCCTTAATAGATATATTATTTGCAGACTCCCATTCCATTGGTTGTCTTTACTCTGTATATCTTTTGTTCCACAAAAATTTTTTGCATTTCACAGAGTTCAATTAGTCTTTTTTGTTTGTTTGTTTTCTTAGACAGAGTCTCATTCTGTTGCCCATGTTGGAGTGCAGTGGTGTAATCTTGACTCACTGCAACCTCTGCCTCTGGATTCAAGCGATTGTCATGCTTCAGCTTCTCAAGTAGCTGGGACTACAGGTGCAGGCCACCACTCTTGGCTAATTTTTGTTTATTTACTAGAGACGGGGTTTCACCATGTTGGCCAGGCTGGTCTTGAACTCCTGACCTCAAGTGATCCACTTGCCTTGGCCTCCCAAAATGCTGGGATTACAGATGTGAACCACCACACCTGGCTCTATTTTTTCTTTTGTTACTTGTGCTTTTGGAGTCATCGCTAAGAAATTACTGCCAAATCCAGAGTAACAAAGTTTTTGGCATGTTTTCTCCTAGGAGTTTTATAGTTTTATGTCTTATGTTTTGGTCTTTATCCATTTTGAGTTAATTCATATATTATTATATTAGATAAGGGTGTAGCTTTTTCCTTTTGCATGTGGAGATCCAGTTTTCCCAGTACCATGTATTGGAAAGACTTATTTCTCTGTTTTGTAGTCTTGGCACCCTTGTCAAAAACCATTTGACCATAAATACACAGGTTTATTTCTTGGCTATTTTGTTCCATTGGTTTATATGTCTCTCTTTATGCCAGTACCACCATTGTCTTGATTACTGTTGATTTTTAGTACGTTTTGAAGTTAGGAAGTGTAAGACCTCCAACTTTGTTGTTCTTTTTAAAGTTTGTTTTGGCTCTTTGGGGTCCGTTGAGATTGCATGTGAATTTAAGGATAGGTTTTCCTATTTCTGCAAAAAAAAAAAAATACCAGTGAGATTTTAACAGGGGTTGCACTGAATCTGTAGATTGCTGTGGTTAGTATTGACATCTTAACAGTATTGTCTTCTAATCCATGAACATGGAATGTTTTCATTTATTCATGTATTCTATAATTGCTTTCAGTAATGCTTTGTAGTTTTCATCATATAAGTCTTGACTTGGTTGGTTAATTTCTAAGTATTTTATTCTTTTTGGTTTATTATAAATTGAATTTTCTTAATTTCCTTTTGGATCAGTCATTTTTAGTGCATAGAAATGCAGCTGATTTTTATGTGTTGACTGTGTCCTGCTACTTTGCCAAATTCATTTGTTAGCAGTAAGTTTTTTGTAGACTCCTTAGGGTTTTCTCCATATGAGATCGTATCATCTGTGAACAGAGATAGTTTTAACTCCTTTCCAAATTGGATTTCTTTGATTTCTTTTTCTTGACTAATTTTTGTGGTTAGAACTTCAGTGCTGTGTCTAATAGAAGTGACAAAACTGGTGATACCTGTGTTATTCCTGACCTTAGAGGAAAGGCTTTCAGCCTTTCATCATTATGATGTTTGCTGTGGGGCTTTTGAGCAAGATCATGTTCTTTGCAGGGACATGGATGAAGCTGGAACCCATTATCCTCAGCAAACTTAACACAGGAACAGAAAACCAAACACCACATGTTCTCACTTATATGTGAGAGCTGAACAATGAGAACACATGGACATGCAGAGGAGAACAACACACGCTGAGGCCTGTTCGGGTAGGGCGAGGTGGAGGAGAGCATTAGGGAGAAGAGCTAATGCATGCTGGTCTTAATACCTGGATAGGTGCAGCAAACCAGCATGGCACATATTACCTATGTAGCAAACCTGCACATCCTGCACATGTACCCCAGAATTTAAAAAAATAATTTTAAAAAATATGGCTTTTATGATGTTGAGGTAGTTTTCCTCTGTTCCTTATAGGTGTGAAGTGATATCTCATTGTAGTTTTGATTTGCATTTCCCTAATAATTAGTGATGTTGAACATCTTTTTGTATGCTTTTTGGCCATCTGCGTATCATTTTTGCAGAAATGTCTATTCAAGTCCTTTGCCCATTTTAAAAATCTTGTTCAGTTTTCTGTTGTTTAGCTGTAGGGTTTCTTTATGTATTCTGGATTTTTAACCTCTTACCAGAATATATGATTTGCAAATATTTTCTCCCATTATGAAGGTTGCCTTTTTATTTTCTTATTTTCTGAGACATAGTTTTTAAGTTTGATATAGTGTGATTTATCTGTTTACTTTTTTTGCCTCTGCCTTTGTTGTCAGATCCAATAAATCATTGCCAAATCTAATGTCATGATGTGTTTCTTCTGTGTTGTTTGTTTTTGAGACAGAGTGAGACTCTGTCGCTCAAGCCAGAGTGCAGTGGCACAATCACAGCTCACTGCAGCCTTGACCTCCTGGGCTCATGCCCACTTCACCCTCCCTAGTAACTGGGACTACAGGTGTGTGCCACTACACCCAGCTAATTTTTGTATTTTTGGTGGAGATGGGTTTTTTGCCATGTTGCCCAGGCTGGTCTCAAACTCCTGGGCTCAAGCAATTCCACCCTCTTTGGCCTCTCAGAGTGTTGGAATTGCAGATATGAACTACTGCACCTAGCCCATTTTGAGTTTTCGTATATGGTGCAAGTTAAGAGTCCAGCTTTATTCTTTTACATGTATTTATCCAGTTTTCTTCAGTTTGCTGAAAAAACTGTCTATTCCCCGTGAATGGTCTTGACAAGGATGTTGAAAATGATTTGACCACATACACAGCTGTATTTCCAGGCTCTCTATTCTATTCTGTTGGTCTATATGTCTGTTTTCATGTTGGTATCACATTGTTTTGATTGCTGTAGCTTTGAAGTTTTGAAATGAGGAAGTGTGACACTTGAAACTTTGTTCTTTTTCAAGATTGTTTTGGCTATTTGGGGTTCCTTAAGATTCCGTATGCATTTTAGGTTACATTTTTCCATTTCTGAAAAAGAATTGAGATTCTGATAAGATTGCATTCAATCCGTGTATCCCTTTGTATAGTATTGACATCTTGATGGTAAGTCTTAATAGTCTGTGAACAGGGGATTTGCTTCCGTTTATTTCTGTCTTTTACTTCTTTCAGCAACATTTTGTAGTTTTCAGTGTACCAACCTTTTGGTTAAGTGTACTCCTTGGTTAAGCGTATTCCTAAGTATTTGATATTTTTTGTTTGTTTGTTTTGGTGATATTGTAGTTGTTTTCTTAATTTCCTTTTCAGTTTCGTCATTGTTAGTGTCTAGAAACATAGCTGATTTTTTTCTTTTCATTGTGTATGCTATAACTTTGCTGAATTATTTTATTCTAATAATATTTTGGTGTGAAGTCTTTAGGGTTTCCTACATCCAAGATCCTGTCTTCTGTGAACAGATAATTTTACTTCTTCTTTTCTAAATTGGATGCCTGACCCTCTCCTTCCCTCCCACCCTCTCTCCCTGCCTCCCTCCCTCCCACCTTCCTTACCTGCTTCCCTCCCTGCTTCCCTCCCACCTCTTCTCCTCATCCCTTTCCTAAGTACTCTGGCTAGGAATTCTAGTACAACGTTATGTAGAAGTGGGCTTTTCTTGGCTGGGCATGGTGACTCATGCCTGTAATCCCAGCACTTTGTAGGCTGAGGTAGGTGTATCACGAGATCAGGAGTTTGAGACCAGCCTGGCCAACATGGTGAAACCCCGTCTCTACTAAAAATAGAAAAAATTAGCTGGGTGTGGTGGCATGCACCTGTAATTCCAGCTACTCAGGAGATTGAAGCAGGAGAATCAATTGAACCTGGGAGGCAGAGGTTGCAGTGAGCTGAGATTGCGCCGTTGCACTCCAGCCTGGGTGACATAGCAAGACTCTATTTACTACCAAAGAAATGGGCTTTTCTGGAGAGAGATCCAAGATGGCCGATTACTAGCAGCTCAGGATTGTAGCTCCCAGTGAAAGCGCAAAAAACGATTGGCCGCCAAACTTTCAGACTAATTTTTGTCGCTCACGGACCAGGAGATTCCCAGCAGAGGAGCCCCACGGGTCGCCAGCGCGACTCTTGTGGCCGGCGCGACTCTTGTGGCCGGCGCCCTGGCGCGGTGGTTCTCGGTGCAGACTAAACGGGACTGGGTCCCCTTTTGGTCAACGTTTGGAGCTCTGGGAAGGCAGAGTCGCCCATTCAGCTGATTGAAGAGGGGACTGAAGAGGGAAGCCAGACTGGAGATTCCCCGGGCAGAAAAGC
>CAUYLG010039387.1:0-18094 GCA_963573385.1 Cacajao melanocephalus | reverse complement strand
TCTCCATTGTTAAGCACAATTATTGGCATAAAAGAGGTTTTTAATACCCATTTTTAGACTGCATTCTAGCCTGGGCAATAGAACAAGAATCCCGTTCTCTCTCCCTCTTTCTCTTCCTCTTTCTTTCTCTCTTACATTCTTGTTTTTCTTTCTTTCACTCTCACTTTCTTTCCTCTCTTTTTTCTTTCAAAAAAAAAAATCCTCTTTCACATCAAGATTTTATCCAACTACAAGCATACTAGTCTGATTGTTCTACTAACCATGAAAATCCATGCTAGGCTGAATGAGGTGGCTCATGCCTGTAATCCCAGCACTTTGGGAGGCCAAGGCGGGCAGATCATAGGTCAAGAGATTGAAACCATCCTGGCTAAGATGGTGAAACCCCTTCTCTACTAAAAATACAAAAACAAAAGCTGGGCATGGTGGCCTGTAATCCCATCTACTCAGGAGGCTGAGGCAGGAGAAGAGCTTGAGCCCAGGAGACAGAGGTTGCAGTGAGCCAAGATCGGGCTACTGCACTCCAGCCTGGCAACAGAACAAGACTCCATCAAAAAAAAAAAAAAATCCATGCTAGGTAGGCTGCCTTAAAATAATTTTCATTTTTAAAATTTTAGTAATTAAATCAAAGTGGGTACCTCTATGATAAATTCACCTAATATTTACTTTCAATGTATTCTAGTAGTTATATAGCAGCCCCCATTATACGTAGTTTATTTTGACGTAAATTTAATTACTTTATATAAGACAAATGTTTCTTTAGATATTTAAATGTAGTATGCTTAAATATAAATGAAACTAGTAAATCTGTTAGCAATGATATAGCTATAAAAAATTGCATATATTGTATTCATTTATCTATTCAAAAAATATATGAAGATTGAACACATACACTAAGGTTTGGTAATGCTAAGGTTTGGGAATACAGAAGGGCCAGGCACAGGGAAAGCAGAAGGGCCAGGCAAAGGGAAAGTCAGAGATATTCAAAGTGAGAAAACAATTAGACTGTATTGAAGAAGGTGTCACCTTACAAAACATGAGAAATTAAAATGTTGGCAGCCTATAGAGAAGTAAAGGCTCATCCCTAGCTGACAGGCAGCAAGGAAGTGGGACCTCAGTCCTACAACCACAGGGAACTGAGGTTGACCAGCAACTGGAATGAACTTGGAAGCAGATTCTTCCCCAGAGCCTCCAGTAAGAAAGGCAGCCATGCTGACAAACTGATTTTACTCTTTGGGGAACTTAAGCCAACGACCCTGTCAAGCATATCTAGGTTTCTGATCTGTAAGTCACTAATAAATATTTTTTTTTCATTTTAAGCCACTACATTTGTGGTAACTTGTGATTGCAGCAGAAAAGTAACAACTTACCTATATTTAATGATTAATGTAATTCAGTCCTCTACAAGTCATTGATAAACTCCCTGAGTATATTTATGATCCTAAGGGTCTTCAATGATTTATTCTAAAAAAAATTAAAATGTGATATTTAATAAGTATCTTAATCCTCTATTTAAAATTAGTGATTTGTGAGAATATTTGCTCTGAAGAATGCAGCCTAAAGACAGATTGCAATTTCCAAGTCGTCTCTGATAGCCAAAACTAAGGCTAAGTTTTCACAGTATTCAAGATTGAGATCCACTCATTTTTGTGATGGAAAAGGAAAATACAGCTATGAGAACTGGAACAAAAATAAATATGTGTTATGACTTTCAGACATCAGCCCTTGGGTTACCAAAACACTGAGGGAGCCTAACCATAGCCAAAGTACTTTTCCAAAGATTCTCTCAGGATGTTGTAAAATAAAACTGTTGCTTCAATTCTCTTTTGTGGAAATTTCTCTACTCTTTCTAAAATATATGTAAATTCCTCCATTTTGGAATTTCACTTTTTACTTGGAAAAATGAATATGTGATTGCTACAATGAGCATATTTGTACATATTTTACTCACAAGTAGCTTTTAAACAGAGGATGGGAATGGAATGTTTTTATTGTTTGTGTGTGTGTTAATGGGGGGCTGGCTTGTTTGGTACCAACTAATCACCAAGGTTTTCATTACTCTGATACCAATTCTTAGCAGTAACATGTAGAATTATTTATATGCAAAAACTGTGTGATATGCATGTTAGTCTTTTCCCTGGTTCCACTTAGTATCATCACCTCTAAGCCTTTCTAAAGTTATTCAATCTATCATAAAGACATTACATTGTATGTTATATATCTCATATATTTTTATAATTAACTTCAAATACTTTTTTAAAAAAGGTATGAGAAGTAGAATTTTTAAATGTATGTGAATGCTTTCTTTGGCAGGCACTAAGCCTGTTGATAGAAAGCAAATTATTTTGCACATTATCCTGTGCCCAGGGATAACACATAAATTCACAAAGTATTCCATATTTTATGCATTTATCAAAACTCAGCACATATACTCATGATCTGTGTTTACACAAATCTTCTACATCAGAAAAAAAAACAGCAAACAAAAGAGGCATACTGAAGCATTTGCAGGGTAATGTATTCATGTGTACAATTTAACATGAAATGCATCAAAGATAAAATAGGTTCATTGATAGAGGAACACATATAAGAAAGAACATATAATAACACAGGTATAATAAAATAATAATAGAAGGAAGATGGGAGATATCCAAGTGTATTCACACTAAAATTTAATATTTTTAATTGTCTTATTTATATATACATATATAAGTATGTGTGTGTATATAACATCTTAGTATGATAAGCATTTCAAAAAAAATTGAATCTCAACTTTGTGAATTTTACCTTTGTAAACTTGACCAGATGACCTACTATTTCATCTCTGAGCATGTTTTTCATTCATAAAAAGGAGAACTAACAATTGTTAGGATTAAATAAGATAATATTTGAGATGGAATGGCTGTGTGGTAAAGAGATTAGGATGTGTTAAGTATAGATTAGGCAAGATAGGAATGGATGCTTTTGCAGAAAGCTAAAACTCTTGGAGAGCTAATCATTAGTAATGTGATGAATTAGAAAAAAATTCCCATATGAAAAATGGCAGAGATAAAAGTTGTTTTTCAATTCCAAGTAATATCAATATGTCTGTTACAATAATTTGTAAATAGCACCTGTCCTCAGAGAAGGTTGGAATTTGATTTTAAAGTAACTAAATTGTTTGGGATACCTTTAGCCAACTATTAACTTAGATGGATCCTAAATTGTTAAAATCCTGGTTTATCTGTCAGAAACTAATGGAATCTCTATTAGGAACATGAACCCTCGAACTTGGTCTCACATGATATCCAGTGACAAAGTTTAGCAAAACATAAACAAGCAATCTATGTTAACTAACTAACAAGAGCTACGTGTCTAGAGGTAAGAATTTACGAAAACCACAAACAGCATGATTAGTTCACTACTGACTTAAGAGATTGAAATGGTCAAACTTGGAATATGAAAAAAGAATGTAAAATTTTGAAGGAAGCAAAAGTGAATTAAAAATACAAGTACAGAACATGAAACAATAAAAAGATAGACAAAAAAATTACAGAAATAAAACATGTAACTATTGATATTTTAAATTTAAATGGATAGATTTAAAAAACAGGTTAATCACATCTGAAGATATCAAATAAACTGGAAGACAAATTGATGCCTATAGCCTGCCTGAAAGAAAGAGAGACACCAAGAAATGGAAAGTATGAAAGAGAGTTAAAGAGAAACGGTGAGTGTAATAAATAGTCAAAAAGATCTAATTGGATTCTACCAAGATAAGACAGAGGGAGAAGAAAAGATAAATTAATAGCTAGAGATACTAGTGTTTTCCAAAACTGATGAAAAATGTGTTGACATTCAGTGGGAGTGGCTGGCAACATATTAGGGAAAGTTATAGATTGTAGTCTCAAACCTTTTGGAAATCCAAAAGTTTTTATTGAGACAGGCTGAACACAACCAGTTCATTTATATTAGATTAGGGCAAAGAAAGATAGGGACAATAAGAGGCTTTCCCAGTTAAGTCTGGTTACCCACATCCCTTTGTGTCTAACTGTTTACTCATGAAAACGTTGTGTTGGATGGTCCTCTCAGGGGAAGGTCAAAGGGGAATTGCCCATTAATGGTGTTTACTCTGGGTGCCCCCAGAATGTAAAGCTTTTGTCGTTTGTAAAACCACTCTTTTAACCACGTTAATTATCCAAAAGCATGTTGACTTAGAACCTCTGTTATTAATTTCATACTGAATAAATGTGAGGATGAAGAGCGAGTCTTGGTTGGTTGGATGCATTCACCCTCTGAAAGCAGTTGATGACCATCCCCAGCCCACTTGAATGACTGTAATGGTGTGAGAGTGCGTTCATTCATCTATTGTTGAGTCAGGGTCTGCAGGACAGACCTCTGCAGGTGGTGATAGACGTATCAAAAATGTTCCAAGGTATTTAGATCAGTAAGCATAAAACATTTCCATTAGGATAAAAATAAGTTATTATTTATAGTATACAGTTCTAAATCTACCAAAACCAAATAAAAATGTAAAACTTTTTAAAAGGAAAATGTATTGATAGCTCTTTTACAAATCATCTATTATGTTGGCCTATGAAGGTCTCAATGGCCACAGTGGAAACAGAAAACAGTCGAATGATATTTCAAAGTTTTGAGTGAAAATACATATCAACCTAGAATTATGTGCCCAAATCAACAGTAATTCAATAATGCAAGACAAACAATGCTCCGAATATTGTGCATTTATTGGTACTAGTAATAGATGTGTTCAGTTTTTTTAATTTATATATAAAAATCTGTGTCTATTACACTTCAATAATCAAAGAAAGGAGGCCAAATGAGGACAATTTTAACAATTTTTATTTATAACTTTCTATTTAAACAACTTTAATATAAGCATAAACACCAATAATTAAACACAGATAACAATATAATGAAGCAATCTACAGACTTTATGCACATTTCATTTATTGTCCTACTAATAAAGTTCCTTTCCCTGGTTCAGGATTCAATCCAGGATCACACATTTCATTCAGTTATGAGATTGCCTTTGTCTCCTTCATTCTAGGACAATTCCATAGCCATTCTCTATCCTTCATGACACTTCTTTTTGGCTTAACCAAGTGATAAATTTAACATTGCAAGTAATGAGACACCCAAACAGTATAAGTCACCTGAAATGATGACTTGTGAAGGGCATGAATCACTTTTGTGGTATTCTTGACATAAATTCATAATCTGATTAAATTAACAAGAAATACCAGACAAATCTAAATAAATAAGCATTTTGTAAAACAGCAAATTAATACTCTTCAAATGATTAATGATCACAGAGGGAAGAATGGGAGACTAGAAGAAATCATGAGCAAAGAATTTGATATACATGTACATAAATCTAAATTAATTATTAAATAGAAGGATTCATTGTACAAAAGGGAATAATTAAATTATATATATTATGTATTCCCCCAATATGTGCTAGGGGATTATTCTTAAAGAGGTTAGAAATATTAGATTTGCTTTAGATTCCCTAAGAAAGAAGGTTAAAATGTCGGTAAGCAGTTGAAAACAGAAGTGCTATAGTCTAAATGTTGGTGTCTCCCCTTTATATGTTAACATTTATATGTTAAAATATGAATCCAGAAGGTGATGATATTAGGAAGTGGGGGCATTTGGGAGATGATTAGGTCATGAAGGTGGAGGTTTTGTGAACGGGATTAGTCCCCTTATAAAAGAGGCCCAAGGGAGCTCCTTGGCACTTCCACCATTCGAGGACATAGTAAGAAGGTACCATCTGTGAAGCAGTAAATGGGCTCGCACCAGATGCAGAGTCAGCCAGCATCTTAATCTTAGACTTCCTACCCTCCAGAACAGGAAGTAATTTCTTTTTGGTAAGCTACTCTGTTTAGGGTATTTTCTTATGACAGCTCAAACTAATTAAGAAAAGGAGAAAAAAAAACATGTTTTACTTGCAAAGGAAATAGGAAAAGAGAAACAAGTCAGATCAAAAGAGAAATAAGTAGGAAGAACAAAATATACAGATAAATACAAAAACAAATATATTTTTGATAGAAATAAAGTAGGTAGGATAATGTCACTAGTTATAAAACAAATACAATTTAACAGGATGAAAACATGACTCTAGGCCAGGCACAGTGGCTCACGCCTGTAATCTCAACACTTTAGGAGGTCGAGGCAGGCGGGATCATTTGAGGTCAGGAGGTTGAGACTAGCCTGACCAACATGGTGAAACTCTGTCTCTACTAAAAAAATACAAAAAATTTAGCTGGGCTTGGTGGCGCGTGCCTGTAATCCCAGCTATACATCAGGCTGAGGCAGGAGACTCGCTTGAGCCCGGGAGGCAGAGGTTGCAGTGAGCTGAGATCACACCAACACACTTCAGCCTGGGTGACAGAGCAAGAGTGTCTCACGAAAAAAAAAAAAAAGACTCTCTCTATATATATTAATAAGTGTTATTCATAAGGAAGACCTCAAGTGGATAGTAACTGAAAGAAGATATTCAAACTATATTGATATAATAAAACAGATTTTATACTAAAAATAATTATTCGAGATATACTGGATTCATAATAATAATAAATTATCATTTCTTTATTAGTTATAGGCTAAACATGATTATAATTATTGAAAGACACGTTTAAAGACTTGCATAAATGGAGAAAGCAATCATTTCTCAATTTTCGAGCAAGTCACTTTCCCATGAATGTATGTAAGTCTTTGTTACTCTACTGGATGGGCAAAGGTTCAAAAATTGGCAAGATAATTTCAAAAGACAAAGAGAAGTGCAAGGAGGAAGGAAGGAAGGAGGACAGAGGAGGGAGGAACCAGAAAAGAGAAGAATTGCATTGTTCTAAATGAAATTTTCTTTAAATGTAAAATAATGAACATTTAAATAGTAATCCACAAGAGACAAATCTACAGCCACATAGTGAAGAGCTTAAATACAGGCTACTGAATCAGTTGGAAACTCAATAGGTGACAGAGGTGGCCAGGTCAGTAGAAAAGGGTACGCTGGTCATTAAATGGAGCTGGGACAGTTTATTGATCTGATGAATTAAGTTAGATCCATACCTACAGGATACACACACACACAAATCAATTCAAGGTACATTGGACATAAACGTAAATGTTGAAAATTCAAAAAAATTTATTATTATTATTATGCTTTAAGTTCTGGATTACATGTGCAGATCGTGAAGTTTTGTTACATAGGTTTGTTACATAGGTATACACGTGCCATGGCGGTTTGCTGCATCTATCCTCCCATCATCTACATTAGGTATTTCTCCTAATGTTATCCCTCCCCAATCCTCCCACCTGCTGCTATCCCTACCCTAGTGTCCCTCCACCCCCTGACAGGCCCAGGTGTGTGATGTCCTGCTCCCTGTGTCCATGTGTTCTCATTGTTCAACAACCACTTATGAGTGAGAACATGTGATGTTTGGTTTTCTGTTCTTATGTCAGTTTGCTGAGAATGATAGTTTCCAGCTTCATCCATGTCCCTGCAAAGGACAGGAACTCATTCTTTTTGATGGCTGCATATTATTCCATGATGTATATGTGCCAAATTTTCTTTATCCAGGCTATCACTGATGGGCATTTGTGTTGGTTCCAAGTCTTTGCTATTGTAAACAGTGCCGCAATAAACATACATGGGCATGTATCTTTATAATTGAATGTCTGAATATCTCTGTTGTCTCACAGAAAAGAAATGGTTATAAACAAGATATAAATAGCTAAAATAAGAAACATAAGGATAAAAAGTAGATACTTTTAAAATTTCTTCTCATAAAACAGGCAATGTGCAGATGAAAATAAAATAAAAAAACTAAGCTCTGGGGAAAAATAACATAATCTGCAAGAATTCTTATCCAAAGTATGTAAATAACTCCTATGAATCAACAAGATAAAAAGTACACTATCCAAGCAGAGAGGTCAAGGTTTATGTACAGGCAATTCTTAGAAAAGAAATCCAAATGGGAGTGTGTGTCTGCATGTTTATCTGTAAGGGTGTTAACTTCAGCAGTAATCAGAGACGTGTAACTAAAAATCATAAGAAAAAATAATTATTTCATACCTCCATAGAATTGGACAAATTAAAACTCTCTCTCTACTTCTCCCCCAACCCCACCCTCTCTCTCTCTTTCATACACACACACACACACACACACACACACACACGCAGGCACACATTACACAGGCACAAACTCTACTGTAAATGTAGTTGATTGTAAAGAGTAACAGAATATCTTATGCATACCTAAGAGCAACAATTGATTCCACCCTGTTTGAGAGCAAGTTGGTGCATCAAATAAAATTATCAATGTGCATATCCTATAAAATTATGTGCCCTGCCCCCTGCCTCTCTCTCTTTCTCGTTCAGAGCAAAATGTCCATTAAAAGATGAATGAACAAATCAATTGTGGAAAAACGTATTGATGTCATCAATGGTTTCAGTCAGATTTTCTTTCTTGAGCAGGATCATAAATGTGTGGATGTTCTTCACTGTAGGTTCTTTATTCATTTTGGAATACTGAAATATTTTATAACCATTTAAAAAATAAAAACAAGCTGTTACTGTAAGGTGAAAGGAGCAGAAATTCTAAATTTGAACCCCTTTCTTTTATTCGTAGTTTGTATGAGCCTGAGAAAAATCCCTTAATATCAGTAAGCTTGTCTTTTCCCACTGGTACATTTTTATAATAATCACATCTCTTCTGCTACTCACAAAATTTATAGGAAGCTCAACAAAATAATGCATAGAAAGTACTTTGTAAGTCAAAAAATCAAACAAATATTAGTTTTCTGATAATCATATTGTTACTATTATGATCATGTTGTTACTATTATGATTACAATAAAAATTATTATCACCTGAGTAATATAAATGATATGGTATCTTTGAAAATGTTAATTTTAATGAAATGAGCTCTAATGAGCCTCTGCACCTAACATTCTGAGATTGATTTGTGACTAGGATCAAACATTGCAAAAGAGAAGAGTGATGCTTATGGGTTTGTGCTATACAATAAGTGACAATCATTATAGTTATGAATCATGAACATTTAAATAAGTAAAAGTAACACATTTAATATTATATGGAGCTAAACATATTCATTTCAATACCTACAGTTTGAATTGAAATTACTTTATATTGAGAAATAAACTGAAAAGTTGGATTGAATTGGCCAAGTGTCTCTAAGTGAATTTGAGAGCCATTTAAATATAATACTGAATGTCATGTAGGAAGATCAACACATTTTAACAGAAGTACTTATTCAGTGATGCCACAACTTCTGGGAACATTAAAACATTGGATGAGACAATATTCTGCATCCCAGAGTTGACAACTAAGAAGTTAACTATGTTTTTCCATCACATTCAGATATGGAGAATACGAGCTCAGAGAGCAAGCCTTCAAACCTACTCACTAAAAAAAAAATATGTTCCTTCAGTGGCTTCTGGAGCCTAAATATAAAACCGAAGGGAAGTGTGATTTTTCTAAGCAGTCCACTCCAGATACACACTAATAAAGTCCTGCTTTGCAAATCTTGGTCAAACTTGACAAACTCTGGATCTATTCATTAATACAGAGTAATCACAAAATCCAAGTACAACGAACAAGGAATTATAGGCAAAATGCTTAACAGTAAGGGCTGTGGAATAAGCTTAAATCTAAATGCTGTCTTCACCACTTCCTGCATGACTTGTTTCTTCATCTGAAAAATGACAGTTATAACAGTAAAAAATCCTCATATGTAGGCATTCATTTCTGCAGAATCAAATGAGTGACTAATATGGTTACGTAATTCTTGGCACAGTATCTCTTCAATCTCTCAGTGATGGTGAGCTGCTATAACCATGTATTTGGGGGAAACTATGAGGGTAGTTGAGAATTTTACAGTTAATAACCCTCAAAATGTAGAATTATTTATCATCTATTCATGTAATTTTAATTTGCCTACCTAAGACTCTGAATCACAGAGTTTATTGGTTATAAAATTTCACCTAAAATTCATTAAGTACTAACTCTGTGGTCTAAAATTACAGTATCTTTGCCTTCTAATATTTGGCTACAATTTATAAATAACCTGTTCTTTATTTTATTTCTATATTCTTGTACCAAATAATGTTTTCCAGAAGTTTTCTATTATCTGCTTTGGATTATTTTGTTTTGCTTTATTTTGTTTTAGTTAGAGATGCTAAATTTTATTTCTGTTGAAGCTTACTTTTGCTTCTTTTCCTAATTTGAAAGAAATTTGTGTTATTCATACATATTTAATATATCAGATATTTCTGTAATAGGTTACTAATCAGGTTCAATTTTGGAATGAAAAGCATGCAGACAAGATAAGAAGCTTTGATTGTTATTTAAATGCAAAGTTAAAGGTATTTTAGAGTCATGTTTTCCAGAGAAGGAAAATAAGAAAAAAAATCTCAAAGGGAAAGAGTGTTCTGAAATCTTAAAGAAGTGTCTTATTGCTGGCATAAATTTTTCTTTAGATGATCATAAATACATCAATGTCAACTTTCAAGATTTTCATCTTTCTTTTTAAATGTTCATAATTCATTAACATATAATAGTATTTAAAATATCTCATCATTTATTTTTCCAGAAAAAGTCTCCAAATACCAGACTTTGAAAGCCTATGAACTGTGACAAGTTATTTCATGATGAAAGCTCCTATTTCTCTTCATTTTGGCACTCTTCATATTCCTCATCTTGTAGATCGTTTTATTTAACAAATCTAATACAACCTTCAATATTTCTTTGTTCTAGCTACACAATAATTTTTAACTATGTGTTATACATACTTTATATACTTATTTTAAAATTGTATTTGAAAGTTTGCTTTTAAGTAAATGTAAACATTAACCTAAATAACATTAACCTAAACTTAAACAAATACTAATAACTTAAACATTAATCTACCTTATTTAGAACCAACTCTTTTAGATTATATTTACCTGTTTTAGAAACTGTGGAGTATAACAGGTAGCTTTAAACCTCCTGCTACACCCATGTGGGGAAGCCTCTAGGCAATAAATTCTCTTTGGTACAAATTAAAATTTGATACTTTATTGATATTGTTGATATTGGGGGTGAAGTGTGGGTAGTGTTGGTGGTGATGTTGATGGTGGTGTGAAGGAGGAAGGGATTTAATTTTTTTCTACTTATGAAGTGCCAGAAAGGTTTCCTCAAAGCTCCGAAAGTTACAATATAACCCCAACATCTGTTGATAAGATTTGTTTTTTACCCTGCCTGGACATCTTTACTTGTTTTGTGATGGGGCTTGACCATCCTTGTCTTTCAGGTCTTAGGTAAAATGACATGTCTTCAGAGAAGCTTGCTCTAGGAAAATAAATAAATAAATAAAATAGCAAATCCTCTTTTCCAGTTAACTCTCTTTCATATTATCCCAATTTGTATCATATAGCCCCCATCACAATCTAAAATCATCTTGTCTGTATGATGACAGACGTATCTATGGTCAATTTCATTCTACTACAACAAATGGGATCAAGTCCTTCTCTATCTTATTTGTCATTGTACGTAATCAGCTCAATTGTTATAACTTGGCTTTTCATTTAGGTTTTACTGCAGGAAGAGAAAGTTCTGGCCATGCTGATATGAGCTGAGTGTAAGCCAAATAATCCTTGTAAATTAAAACTTGGCATTTTGCTATCTTTATGTCGATGTCATTTTCTCTGAGCTGAAATGAAAGGTCCAGGTTTGGGGCCTGGAAAGTTGGCATACAATTCCTCTTTTTTTATGATCTTCCATGAATAGTAAACCCCTTCCCATACCTATTCTCATCTTTGATCTTACCATGAGACTTATATTCTTAATAGAAAATTTAATTAAAATCCCCAGCTGGACCTTAGCCTTGTTTCTGATTTAGGTCCAACTCACGGGCCTCTTAGGCTAAAGGAGATTTTCATTGACTTATTGATCTTCCCAGATTTCTTTGGTTACTATGGGTTCCATGACTCTTACCTTGTCTGCTTGGCTTAACAATCTATTGCCTATTTTCACTCGTTTGGTTCTTATTTTCTTCTGATATTTCTGGTTACAATAATTCAGAGTTGACTCCCATTACACCAACTGCATTACCTTACAATGATGAGGATGACAACCAATTAAGCTCCTAAGAGCAGAATTCAATTTTGGCAGACATGAAACCAGTAAGACAAAACCAGTAAGACATCAAACCCTTCACTTAGAAATAAAATAAATAAATTGGACATACACACCATAAACTAATACGAAGAACATCTGCTCAAATTATTACAAGTCATTATTGTGGTCATAATATGAACTCCACCCAGTGTTACTGGAAATCCAGTTACTCAACAGGCAAAATTTAACAAATCTGGTTTGAGCTTGTGATAAAGAACATGGTTATAATGGAGCGAAGGAAAAACAAGATCATACTAAATCCTAGCCACATTCTATAAAACTGTATATCAGGTCAATAGGAATGCCTTAATTTATAGACAGATCTTAAGAGCTTGATTAAGAAAAAAATTCAACAAAAACTATTTTGATGAGTAAGAAATTTTAGGAAAACTTACAAAGTATTCTTTTTCAAACTTATGAAACTCCATAAATGCTAATTTCACATTATAATTGTTAACTGTACTTAAACTGTGCTACCAGGCACAAAGAGATCCAATGCTCCTATGAGATTAGTTTCTATGTCTCGTGTGTATTAACTGATATGTTTTTCTATGAGAATCAGTGTGGTATGAAGGAGACTGCCATGTTTATGTGTTCGAAATTTGACATTCCTGGGTTTCCAATCTATGTCTGTGGCTTTCTCACCGTGCAGTCTTATACAAATTATATAGTATTTCTAAGTTTTGATTTATTTAGCTACAGAATGGGGATAATAATGCCTAGTTTTCAGAATACATAGATCTCAATAAATGGCATTTTTTTGTGTGTGATTATAATCCCACTAGTTGAAAAATCACAAAAGTGTTAAAGTATTGTGGCAGATATTGATGAGGTGGAATGATATTAACACAACACACATCTTCAAATTTTAACTGTATTTAGGGCAATCGCTGATAAGTCTTTGTATGACAGAGGGACACGTCTATGTTTTACCTTGGCTAATGTTAATTCTGTCATAGATTGAGGTATACCTGCTGTCCTATCATTTCCTGGAATCAATAAACCAAATCAAAACCTCTTTTTTACTTTGAAAATGGCCACATGCTTGGTGCTTCTAAAATGTGGAGGGAATCAGATCAAAATAGAATAGCACAAATGAAAACATGTGTCTTTTATTTGCAGTCACTTTTCTCAAGTTGCATTGTGAAATGGTATGTCTTCTTATTTGTCTCTCTAACAAAAGACAACACTCCTACTTATAGATAAAAATTACTAACAGCCCAACCTTACACACTAAGTTTGCATGATTTTATAAGCTTTCAAAAAATGATGTGACATGTCCCATTAATGGAAGGTAAATATATTTCTATGTCATTTATTTTATCTGCTGGTGCAGGATCACACATATCTCTTCTACCATAACATTCATTGCACTTCTTACAAGGATTGATTGTCATTTTTCCCTTCTAGAAAGTGACTTCCAAAGATTCTTAGCACTTATACAATAATGAATACATTACAGAGCCATGGATGAATAAATGAGTGAACATATACACAGCAGTGGAATAGTGGAGAGTATCAGCCAAATCTCCATGTTTTGAGGGCTTACTAGTGAAAGAAAGAATTATAACCCCTAAGAGTCTACTAGCAGGAGAAGAGAATTTCTAGCTGAATTACCATCAACACAGTTAGGGAGACAACACATATGATATGGCTTAGCTCTGTGTCCCCCACCCAAATCTCATGACAAATTATAATTCCCAATGTTGGGTGAGGGACCTGGTGGGAGGTGATTGGATCGTGGGGGTGGACTTCCCCCTACTGTTCTTGTAAGAGAGAGTGATATTGATATTTCTGGTTATAGTAATTCACAGATGACTCCCACTGCGCCAACTGTATGCCTTAAAATGAGGTAGTTCTTATGAGATCCGGTTGTTTGAAAGTGTGTTTGAAAGTGTGCACTTCCTCCTTAGGTTGCTCTCTCCTGCTCAGCTATGGTAAGAAGTGCTTGATTCCCCTTTGCCTACTGCCATCATTGTAAGTTTCCTGAGGCCTCTCAGCCATGCTTCCTGTACAGTCTGTGGCAGTATGAGTCAATTAAACTTTTTTTTCCCCTAAATTACCCATTCTCAGATAGTTCTTTATAGCAGTGTGAAAATAGATTAATACAACTTATTAGACACAGATATTGAAAGATGAATATGCTATGGGTACATGACGTGGAAGAGAAAGGATTCTGAAGGAGAGGAATACTGTCAACAAGGATGCTGAGGTCAAGCAGGCCTGCAGGTGAGTGGTGATTCAGCAGCCTCAAGAAGCTGCAGGACTAGTGACTCAAGGGAGGGGGAAGGAAGGGAGACAAGTCTGAAAAAATGTATTGGCTAAAGAAGAGGGTCCTGTTGCAAATCCCAAGAATTGCGTAAGAAAAGACTGCAAGAAGTTGTTTCACTTCAGAGAAAATTTGTAAATTTGTAATTTGTAAACATATGAGAAAACACGTTAAACTTCCAACAACCCAAATAAATGCCATTTGAGCAGCAAGATTTTAAAACATGATTTGTTTTCAAAAATTAAAAAATACTCTTCCACGGTGCTGAAAAGTTTATGTTGATTTTTTTCATACTTTTCAAATAGAGAACTAGGCTTATTTAAAATGAATAAATAAAAACTTTAAAGATATGTCACTAGGAACAGTAAGGAAAAGGAACACAGTGGATAAGTGGCAAATTTAAAATATATAATAATTATTAGAGTTTGAGGTTATCACATGAACACAAACGTAAACTGCTTGATATCACTCTCATATTTGGGCCTCACATATAAAAGTATTATTAAAGAATTTGCAAAGCAAGAAGAAACATGCTTTACATGTTTTATTTATTTGTTTATTTTTGGTTCCACAATGCAGTTGTCAAGAGACAATAGACTATTTGACTTATCAAGTCTTCAGTTATATTGCCAAGGATATAGTTCATCACAAATTGCAAATCTTTCTCCTATTCAAAAAAGAGAAACTTTATACTAAACTCTGTCTCTTTCTTTCACTATAAAAACCATGATTTCTTGCTTGTTGCCACTTGCCATAAATCAGCTACTTTTTAAAGTAATGATAATACTCCCTTTGGAAGGGAGAGATTGTAAACTGTGATGTACCACTGCTGACGGTAGAATATTTTTTTTTATAAAAACCAGTTGTACACACAAACAGGAAAATATCAGGTCATGAAGACTATTGTTTTACTCAAATCCCTCTTCATTTCTATGATGTTTCTCAGTTACAAGGGAGCTGTATCATATTTATGCCCATTAAAAATTCTTTCCATTTGAAGAAAAAAAACTCAAGGAATGTGCTTTCTAAACAAAAAAATAAAAATAATTACTGCCATAGCTTACCACTCTGTTGATAAATGAATCTCTGTTACTTTTAACAGGCATTTAAAAGTAAAACAAGGTTTGATTTGTCTCAGAAGGAATATTCCAAGACCTTAGACAAAGAGGAGTAATTAAAATAAGAGACAGTTAACTTGCTTTTAAATGGAGGGACTAAAGTAAAAACAAGACAAAGCAAAAAAGCAACAATTCTTCTTTCCTAGGCACTCCCTACAAGCCAGCTACAGTAAATTATTAGTGAAGAGAAAAAACATCTACAGTGATTCTCCAAGATTCAACAGGGAATTATAAGAAAGCACTGTGGTATAGGGAGAATATTACATAAATTTTTCAGATAGTATTGTTTTTGTTGGTTTTGAAGTATTGTTAAAACAATATTTCAATTATAGCATTCATGTGTCACAAAGCTATTTTCAAAAAGTAGCATTTTGAAGTTTTTACTAGGTAGATGATTTAAGTAGTGATGTCATATGAAAATAATCTCACAACATTAAACTTAACATGAAGGCTAAAAGTTCACTAGGCTTTCTCATTTGGTGTTTGAAATTTCAAAAATTTCAAAATTTTGAAAGTCAAACTAAAGAAGAACAGAATTGATTTTAAAATCAGAATACTCTTCTTGCTGCATTGATCCCTTTACCACTATGTAATGCCATTCTTTGTCTCTTTTGATCTTTGTTGGTTTAAAATCCGTTTTTTCAGAGACTAGGATTGCAACCCCTGTTTTTGCTTTTTTTAGGTCTCCATTTGCTTGGTAAATCTTCCTTTATTCCTTTATTTTGAGCCTATGTTTGTCTTTGCATATGAGATGGGTCTCCTGAATACAGCACACTGATGAGTCTTGACCCTTTATCCAGTTTGCCAGTCTGTGTCTTTTGATTGGGATATTTAGCTTATTTACATTTAAGGTTAATACTGTTATGTGTAAATCTGAGCCTGCCATTTTGATACTAGCTGGTTGCTTTGCCCATTACCTGATGCAGTTTCTTCATTGTGTAGATGGTCTTTACCATCTGTTTCCTTTTTTGCAGTGGCTGATACTGGTTGTTCCTTTCTATGTTTAGTGCTTCCTTCAGGAGCTCTTGTAAGGCAAGCCTGGTGGTGATAAAATCTCTCAGCAATTGCTTGTCTATAAAAGATTTTATTTCTCCTTCACTTATGAAGCTTAGTTTGGCTGGATATGAAATTCTGGGTTGAAAATTCTTTTCTTTAAGGATGATGAATATTGGCCCCCACTCTCTTCTGGCTTGTAGGCTTTCTGCTGAGAGATCCACTGTGAGTCTGTTGGGCTTCCCTTTGTGGGTAACCAGACCTTTCTTTCTGGCTGCCCTTTGTATTTTTTTTCCTTCATTTCAACCCTGGTGAATCTGACGATTATGTGCCTTGGGGTTGCTCTTCTTGAGGAATATCTTTGTGGTGTTCTCTGTGTTTCCTGGATTTGAATGTTGGCCTGCTTGCTAGGTTGGGGAAGTTCTTCTGTATAATGTCCTGAAGAGTGTTTACCAGCTTGGATTCATTCTCTCTGTCACATTCAGGTACATGGATCAAACATAAATCAGGTCTTTTCACATAACCCAATATTTCTTGGACACTTTGTTCATTTCTTTTCACTCTTTTTTCTCTAATCTTGCCTTCTCATTTTATTTCATTGGATTGGTCTTCAATCTCTAATATCCTGTCTTCTCCTTGATCGATTCAGCTACTGAAATTTGTGTATGCTTCACAAAGTTCTTGTGCTGTGTTTTTCAGCTCCATCATGTCATTTATGTTCTTCTCTAAGCTGGTTATTCTAGTTAGCATTTCGTCTAAATAGGAGCAGCTCCAGAGCCCAGTTCCCAGTGACGATGACACAGAAGGCAAGTGATCTCTGAATTTCCAACTGAGGTACCAGGTTTACCTCAATGGGGCTGATAAGACAGTGGGTGTAGCCCAAGGAGGGCAAATCAAAGCAGGGTAAGGTATTGCCTCACCTGGGGACATAAACAGAACAAAGACAAAAACCACACGATTATCTCAATAGATATGGAGAAGGCCTTTGACAAAATCCAACAGCCCTTTATGCTAAAAACTCTCAATAAACTAGATATCAATGGAATGTATCTCAAAATAATAAAAGCTATTTATGACAAACCCACAGCCAATATCATACTGAATGCGCAAAAAATGGAAGCATTCCCTTTGAAAACTGAAACTAGACAAAGTTGCCCTCTCTCACCACTCTTATTCAACATAGTATTGGAATTTCTGGCCAGAGCAATCAGGCAAGAAAAAGCAATGACGGGTATTAAATTAGGAAAAGAGAAAGTCAAATTGTTTCTATTTTCAGATGACATGACTGTATATTTAGAAGACCCCATCATCTCAGCCGAAAATCTCAAGATGGTAAGCAACTTCAGCAAAGTCTCAGGATACAAAATCAGTGTGCAAATATCACAAGCATTGCTATACACCAATAACAGACAAACAGAGAGCTAAATCATGAACAAACTCCCATTCACAATTGCTACAAAGAGAATAAATTACCTAGGAATACAACTAACAAGGGATGTGAAGGACCTCTTCAAGGAGAACTACAAACCACTG